>JAJQOW010000835.1:0-79380 GCA_037975125.1 Latrodectus hesperus
TTGGAGATCGAAAATTTTGGCATCATGTTAAATGGTCTCACGCCCCTCCATGTATTCGATAGATGCAAAGTGATTGCTGTGAGGTTTAGGTACAGAAATCTTGGAAAACGATGTTCCCGCTTCCAGGAACGCAGTTGGCTCTCAGTTCACTTTAATGGACGATAACGTGAGGCCACATAGAGCTTTTCTGGTCAACGGATTTCCAGAAATTGATGGATTGGCCAAACAGATCTCTAAACATCAACCCTATAGAGCAAGCGCTCTGGGAAGGACAATTGCAGCTCGCAATCCCCTTCCGAAAGCCATCCAGAACCTGAAAACGGAGTTACTTAAAATAATAAAAAAATGAATGATATCAAAGCCGAAACTGATGGTTTACTTTAGCTATTGAAAAAGAATTTTCCAGCATAGAACTTTGAAGTTTAATAGACAAGCAACATAATTTAAGGGAGATAAAAAATAGATTTTTGGTCCGTTTGGTTTGAAAACCTTACATATCATACTCACAGAGCCGAGAATGTTTTAGTTCGTTGTCCTAACATGTGTTCTTTGTCCGAACACAAAAATCTTTCGTGAAAGTGTTCGTCGTTCGATAACCGATCATCCACTGTATACTGGTTAGACAAAGATTCAATTCTAAATAACTGGTTCACCATTTCACACCATTATCAATAATGTTGCACAGTATTCGAAATATCCGTAGAAAATTTCAAACATTAATCAGTTCTGTATTCAACACTTAATAACCATTTATCTTCCACTTTCTTAAATATTAAAACCTTTTGTGTGGTAAATTGTATAATTAAATACTTCAATCTTTCTTTCAATAAATAATAATACTATTTCCATATTTGCATATCCTCTTAAGTAATAAGGATTAGTTATTTCAAACATGTTTATTGCCACACATAATATTCTGACAATTCGGTGGCTGAGTGGCACAGCAAGGTTGACTCAACTCGTTATCCCTTCAGTGGGTCTATAAAACTGAGTACCAAGCATGCTTGAGAATTAAACGCTGGGAATTTTATGTTAGGCTGACAACCTAACCGTGACATATGCTTCGCATCCTAGGCCATTTGGTCATGAAAATAGAAATGGACACTATAGGTATTGGCTCCCACATGGGCTGTCATGCCACTTAGTTTCGTTTTATATTCTGGCATCTACTCATAGTCCTCAGTAAGCCAGTTTTTACATCTCCCAAAATGTGTTCAGCAAAAAAGTCATATATAAGATTTATAAATAATTCAGAAGCAACTAATAAACACCTGAGACTACAATAAAAAGATAAATTGAGTCTTCGTCACTTTTCCTGATAATTTAACATGTGTGTCAGAATTTTTATTTCAATAAAATAAAAAATTTCTGAAAGGGGCCATCTCAATGAGTGGATAAAAATATTAGATTGTAATTGAATGTTTTATGTGTAAATAATTTTCAGGAATTTCATGAAATCTTCTGTCATGTTTCATTTAGGCTGAAATATATTAAATATATGGGCAACCATCAATGAATGAAGAGAAGGACAAGCCACAAAGGTTTATATTCTCCTAGTATATATATATATGTGTGTGTGTGTGTGTGTGTGTGTATACTGGGAGATTATAATTTGGAGAGAATATAATAATAAAAAGTAGCTTTCGAAACATTCATGTAAACAATGTGAAATTAAGAAATTGTACAGTAGATTTTCACACTTAAATAGCAATTGAAAAGAATATTGTCTTGTAAAAAACAATTGTGATGCCTTATATAAAAAAGAAAAACATTTATCAGTGCATTTCAGATTTTCAGAGATATCAAGATGTATCGGACTAATGCGGTTTATCGTGTTATCAGCAGTTTATCTGACTTATAACACAAAAGTGACATGACAATATGTTTGCTGACGAGTTCCGGTTCTGTTTATTGAATCATTATGGTGGCCTTCGTGTGACGTGGCATTGGGTGGTATGTATGCTTGCTATAGCTCTTTTGACATCATCATACCGACAGTTGGAGTTGATACTATATGTGATTGTTCTTGCTCTATCAAACTTCCATGTACCTATCCCACAGTTGGACACTACTCTCGTATATGTTGTCGGTGAACACATATCTCGCTGGCCACCTATATCATCTGACCACATCAATCACTTCTTGTTTGAACTGATGACACTTTGGACAGTTGTCATTATAATACCACAGTGTTCAAGCCATTGGTTTTAACCATAGATTTACTTTTATTCAAACTCTACGAAACGCTCATTTCAGCTGCATGAAACGATCACATGTTGCCCTTATCTTTGTATCTTTCTTGTATGAGAAAATGTTTACCAGCTTTTTTGGCCAGCAAGTTCTTAAGATGTCTCATTAAAAAAAACGTTTTGTCAACTTTGCCAAGAGATTGGCTGGTCACGTCATTATAGTCAACGAACTGTGACATCCTGCGGAACCTTCTTGGACATCTGTACCTAAACTATCTTATCTTTGCTTTATTCAATTACCTTTAATACATAAGTTTTATTATTGCAGCTGTAATTGGTTATCATGTCTATTGATTCATCAACATAATTCCTGCCAAGTTTCTTTAAAATATAATTATTTTTTATTTCCATCATAACATATTTCTCCAATAATTATTTTGTGATTTGCATATCTTTCTGCAGCATTTAAATGAGATTTGCTTGGTATTCCTAAACCTATTTTAACCTGCATATAATAATGCCTATATTGTTTCTTTGGTATACTTTTTTATTTTCTGACTTCTTTCAGGAAAATCTGTATATAACATTTAAAGTTTCATTTAAGCAAAAAAAGCAAAATGTTTTGGAATTTTTTGGAAATCTTCGAAAAACATTGAAGATAACTATGAACAGTGGTAGCCTAGTGGTTAGGGCATCATTCGAATGGCTGCATTCGATTCCCAATGACGCCAAAGAACTACCGCGTACATGAGATATACATGCTCTTTAAGTCTATGCAATAGAAAGTCCTGTGGTCGGTCGTAGAGCAATTACCATGGATGTAATGGTCTGGAGAAAACTTTCTCCCCCCCAGATCAATTTTAAAATTAAGGGAGTGGATCCTCTGGTGGTGCCATCTATCGGAGGAGTTTAGAGCAGAGTCATACTTTCACTTTTGGAGTGTTCGTGGTTAAACGAAAGGCGCATCCTACTGACTTAAATTCACATAGCCAAAAGCATAGCGAACTTGGCTTGTCCAAGTATCGTAAGTAACAACAGCAACAATATGACAGCTCTTTTTTATTTCTTTAATGCATAACATAATAACAAACAAAAGTGCTATTTTCCCATTAAAGGTGACTGATTTTGGTCTGTACAATTGAAAAATACCTTTTTATACAACCCGTATACCTTTCTATTCTATGATGCGTTTATGTGGAGTAGAGCTATCACAAACTCAAGCTGTAAGAATATTTTTTATAAGGAGGTCGCTCTCATGTGACAAAGAAAGGTAATTCGAAAATTAAAACGTATTAATTTAAGAAATTTTCAGCACAATGAATAAGTCCACTTTGAGATATTAGCATAGCTTACAGTAATAAAATTCTGAGGTGATCTTCTATTTAAACCTTATAAATTAATCTTAGCGTCTTACTTTTAAGAGAGAATATTAAACACATAAATGAAACTAGAATTTCACTTCATAGAGCAGTGTTGTTGTTGTTACTAATGACACTTGGACAAGCCAAGTTCGCTATGCCTTGGCAATGCGAATTTAAATCAATAGGGAGCATCTTTCATTTTAATCAGAGCACCATGAAGGTGAAATACGACTTTGCTCTACACACATGCCATAGGAACCCGTTTATAGGGTAGGCAACCATTCACACCTCATTCATACAAGGAAAGGACAAAGACAGGATAGATAGAGAGAGAAAGTACATCCATGCCCGAACCGGGATTCGAACCCAGGACCTCCTTATCCGCAGTCAGGCCCGCTGACCACTAGACAAGTTGGGCGGCTCATAGAGCAGTGCACTGTAAAAAAAGGAAGAAATACAGTAAAAATCACTGTTATTTAAATGGCTATCATAGGAACACTAATGATTACAGTAAATTTTACTGTTAAATTCAGCCGCAGAAAATCGTTTGCTATTGCGCATGCGCATTGAATTGGCGGAATAAAAGTTTCTTCTGTTCCTGTGACAAATGAATCAAATTAATTTCGCCATTTATTTGCCCGTGTTTTCGCTTAGTGAAGTAGGTGATATTTTGATAATAATTATTCCTTTAGTTGAAATTTAACCACCAAAAATAAGGTAACGTATATTTTTCATATTGTTTATTATGCTAGTTGTTAGCTAACTTTGATATATATAAATTCTTATAAATTTGACTGAACATTTCAAAAAATTCTAAGCTGAATTTACAAACGATCATATTTGCTAGTATTAATTTAGTGTCAATATTTTTTTACTTACTTTTTATTAATATTTAAAATATTTTATAGTAGTTTGGTAACATAAATGATTAGTATTTTAATTATCAATTTTTTGATGAAATTAGAATTGTATTTAAGTGCTTCCATTGTTATAAAATTGCTTAGCTATATTTCTTTCGAAATTAAAATTGAATAATCATCTATTGTTATATTCTTTTAGATATATATTATTAAATATATTAACGGAATTTCTATTTTATTTCGTTGTGGAAAATTCCTGATTTTTCAGTCATTGTAAAATGATATAATTTATTGTATATTAATTAAATATAAATTTTATATTTTTAATAATTTTTTGATTAGAATTTTATTAAAAAAATGTTTATTTTTTAATACAGATTGTTAAATTGCATTCTAATTTTTATCATTAATTCAATTCCATTTTGTAACATGCATTAAAATAATAATTTTTTTAGGCATAAATGTTTGTAAATTCTTTCAATAAAATAATAATTTTTCTAGGCATAAATGTTTGTAAATTCTTTCAATAAAATAATATTACAATTAATGATATTTATTAGAATAAATGGTCTTTTGTTTAGAATTTGCATGAAATGTAAAAATGCATTTCAATGAAAAATGTAATGTTTTTTTAAAATATCTATTTTTTAAAATCATAATTTTATAACAAATATATAAGAAATATTCCTTTTTTAAATACATCTTAGAAAGTACTATTCGAATCAGGGTCATTTATTTAGAAAATATAAAGTTTATTATTTTATAACCATGATTAATTTTTTAAATTTATATTACTAATTAGAACATTAATTAAAAGCCTGTATTGGGAAATCTTGTTGGTTGTTTAATATTTATAAAACAAAATTTCAGGCAACACATTTTTTGTAAAAAATTACATGATTACTGCAAATTTTACTTTATTTTATTAAAAAATTGCAAAATTTGTAGTGCTATTTATGATTTATTTACATGTTAGTGAAGGAATCTGAAATTCATAAAAAGAAAAGCTAATTTAAAATTATAATTAAGAAACAAATACATGAGTGAAAACTTTGTAATTTGTTCTTGCTTAACATATTTAAAATATATTGTGCTCAAGATTTTTCTAATACTACTGTGCACATTAAATACTACCTTCCAATTATAGTCACACTTTTAAAAAAATTTTAAATATATCTATGTTTTGGGAAAATAAGAATTTATGAAGAAAGTGTTTGATTTGTAAAGGAAGTTTTAAAAATAGAATAATCACAAATAACTTTTAGCAGTAAGACTATTCAGAGTAAAGCCTCTTCATATCAACTTCAGCCATATTTGAAAGCTGGAATAGGTATTGTGAGAGAGAGAGTTTCTATAAGCAGGTGTATTTTTAAAAGTTTCCTATTTTTCCTTCATTGTGATGTCCGACAAGAAGCCAAAATGCAGTGTGTTTTTTGATGTTATAATTGAAGAGGTTGTAAAATTAATGAGTCTTTTCCATTTCAAGGAAAAGATATTAACACACCTAGTGATATTTCCACATTGAAAGAAAGATGGCCTTGCTTACTTTTAAAGTAAAGCTTTTTGGACCATTTTAAGTGTTTAACTGCTGTAGATTTAAATGAAATTTTAATTTATTTAAACTTAAGTTTGTGTCAGCTAACAAAATTTAAAGAATTGTTAATTTCTTAAAAACTCTCCTCCTGGAGGTTGTAAAATACAATCTTCAACCATTGAGGAATTGGATGGAAAAGAGGATGTTGAAGAGTGAATTGTACTTCTATCTGCCTATTTTGGAGAAGACTTGAAAAATATATTTAGAAATATTGCAGTAAAGTATTCAAAACTTTAGTAAAAAATTACTGCTTAGTAAATTATAAATAAGAAATTTAGAGATGAATATAAAAATTAATCATAAATAAATTAATCAGGAATTTGTTTATTGGTTTTAGATTTCCACATCTTTTCATGATGCAGTAGATATTATAGACTTACCTTGCACACCATGTGTATTAATTTGTGGTATGTATTATTTATATACTTCATAAGGTTTAAAATGTTTTAACTCAAAAGCAAAAATTTGTTGTTACATTTATTGACCTCTTCAAATACTGTTTACTCCGCTAACATTCTATTTAAAATAAATCATATGAATATATAAAATTCTAAGAAAATAAATTGTTTTAGCTAAATATACATTTTTTTATACAACTTCAATTGTATATTCTCCTTTATTTAACTTTAAATACTATATAATGCCGTAAATATGCAGAGTTAATGAACAGCAAATTTTTTTTATATTTCCTAATTTTGAACTATTTCATGTAATTTCTTATTGAAATTAAAGTTTTCTTAGAGGGAAATACAACTTTGATCTCACTCTAAGACAACTTATATTTCACTTTTGATGTAACTATTTACGAGTTAAAGAAATTCAGTTTTAAGCAAATGTTTTATAAAATGCTATTTCATAAATTGTTGTTACTTTGACACATAATATTTTTATTTTTCTGTTTATTTTGGATGGGAATATTTTTAAATTGTGTATATATGTATGCAAAAGAACTGTTTCCATATTCTCTACAAAATTAATTTTTTAAACTTAAAATCGGCTTTTGTAAGTTATCTTTAAAATGTGGACATAAGGTTCATGTTTTGCGCTTTATTTCTAAAAATTTGTAATTCACAGTTCCCATTGGAAATGTTATGATTTGCTTCTCAGAGGATATAATTTTCGATAACATAAATGAATCCTTATAAAACAAATTTTATATTCTCTTTTAAATAAATCAATTACAAATTAGTTTTTCGAGATAGAAAACATCAGTTAGAATGATTTGATAGAAGTAAAGATTTTATCATTTTCATAAAAACTTTGACCTTCATTACCAAAAATTCTTATCATGAAATTGCTAAAATCCCTTGAAATAATTTTTATCATCAAAATGATTGTGATTGCATGAATGTAACAACCACTTGTTGACTATTAAAAGAAGCATATTTTAGGGAAATTCATTCAATTATATGAAACAATAAAAAGTTCTATATAATTATTTTATTGAACTATTAAACAACTTTTCCTCTGAAATGTTCAGCTCTTGAAATTTCAAATTAGTTATTCATGTGTCTGATTTCTATTTTTATTCAGGTGCTTGTTCAACTTTAATCCCTCGCGGGGAACGAAATCTAAAAAATATGTCAACGATGGAATCCAAGCACGTGTTTTTGTCACTTTTAAATAATTTATCCAAATTTAAATGGCTATAATTATTAAAATGTAAATGAAAAAATTCTTTACAATTATTTGTGTATTGTCAACTATATTGTTTTCCTCAGAATCTTTATTTGCTTTTATTATAATGGAAAAAAATCAATTACTTTAAACAATATCAAAAAGAAAACTTTTATTGTCTTTACAGTATAATTAAAATACTATATCATTAACTAATTCCCCTTTGGTATTTTTAGTAAAATGGAATGTTTTGTAAGGTTTCTTTTTATCCTAAATCTGTAGAATCACAGATATATCAAAAATCAATTTTATGCTTAGCTTTGTATCGTATTCAATATAACTGTTATTTCTTAATTTTTTTAAAAAATATGTAATAAAAAAATTCAAACTTCTGTTAAAGTTACGATTGTGAGGTAAGAAAGTTAAACAATCTCGTTGGGTATTGAAAGTTAAATTATTGATCACAAAATGTTCTGAAAAATGACATCTTCTGCAATATAACATAAGTTACGTTTTTGTGCTTTGTATACTGTATAAAAAATTGTTTAATAATAATTGGCCTATAATTAGGAAATTAGCTATTGTGTATTCAAAATTGATTTATACTGTACTGTTATCTTTACAAAACATGATGAGAGCTGTAAATAGCTATTGCGATAGGTTTTGTAGAATATTCAGCAAAATGCATAGTAAAATGTGCTTTAAAAATAACAATAAAAAGTGCTGTAAAAATAACAATAAAAAGTGCTGCAAAAATTTCAATTAAAAGTGCTGTAAAAATTACAGTGAAAAGGGCTGTAAAAATTACAGTGAAAAGTGCTGTAAAAATTACAGTGAAAAATGCTGTAAAAATTACAGTAAAAAGAACTGTAAAAGTTTTACGAATATGCTGTAAAATTTACAGCTTATTGTACTGGCGCCCAAAACGCCAGTACATTTTGCTGTAAAATTACAGTGCTTTTTTTTAGAGTGTGATTGGCAAATGTAGTGTTTGGAAATGAATCAACTGAGGCTCCCACTAAAAGCTAAATTTTATTATTTATATCTGAATGTAGTGGCGTGTGAAACTGAATTTGCTGTAACCCATGTTGAAAGAAATGGCAGCGGTATTGGAATTTAGTTTTATTTATATTGCAAATAATATTTTTTGTTTGTATGCCTCCCACGAAGGAAACATACTTCTTTGGCACAACATGGAGCGAAATTAAAAGCAATTTATATCTAATGGGGCATCCAATGGGTGTGCCAATAAAACTCAGAAGGAAGGAGCCATGGTTACCTAATTGATTATCGGGATTCTCATTATCAGAAGTTAGTGAGTTCGAATCCCTGATTAACCGAAGATCCATTGTTTTCACTGAAGGTGGCTGGAACACGTTAAATATTTCGAGACGCAATGTCCTCCAAATTAAATGATACCTCTGTGGATAGTAGACTAAATAGTTGTGTTCTTCTGCTTCGTCCCTATTTCCACCTAGCTGCTTCCATCCAATTGGTAGAAACCAATTCAGATCTAGGTACAGGGAAGCATGCTGGTGCAATACCAACCCCTCAGAAGAAGGTTGACTTGTAGTATTATAGAAGTTAACTAAACAAAAAACACCATACCCTACAAGAGATATCATTTTGCATGGACGGCATTGCGCAAAGAAATATTTTACGTTTACAATGGCCATTAAGAATCTTTGGTTTTGTTGGGAACATAACTCAATATCATCTGGTAATGAAAAGGAGGCATTTTTCAACCAAGCCATTTTCACCAATAGAGTGAGTAAATTTACACTTTCTGCAGTACTTCATTTTTTGATTGATTTGAGCAATAGCTAACGATGGAGGATTTTAAACTTTGTAGATAATCGTGTATATAATTTTTTTTTATTTTTCAAAAAAAAGAAACTTTTTTAAATAGGAAAATTATTTGCTTGTAATTGTTTTTTCCAAATAAAAAAAATGTTTTATCATGTTTGTAAAACTACTTACAGGAAAGAATTTTCACACTCGTGAGTTAAATAATTATCGATTTCGGAGTTTGAAATCAAATTTTAAATTTTCAATTACATGGATATAAAGAATATTGGAAAACAACTAATGCATGAAGTCAAATTTAATTTCATCTTTCAGCACTTCAATGACGGAAGGGATGGCACCTTACACAGAGGGCCCCTTGTGGGGGTGCAATCGTAGCCCCGGAAATGAGTCCTTGCAATTTAGAAGCATGGACCAAGCAGGAGATCCATATATTTGGACTGCCACCCCCAGAGGTATCATTTCACATGAAGGACATTGCGACCGCAACAAATTTACATGCCGTAACCGCTCTTAGTGAACACGACGACTCTTCTGTTAAGTCGGGACTTGAACTCATTACCTTACGATAACGAAAATGACGCTCTAACCAACCATTCCTATTCATATATAACATATATACATACATTCATAACAGGCGAAATTAAAATTATTTATTTCGATACTGTACAGTTGATAACTTGATGGGGCTTTTTTAATTAACCATTGATTTATTTTCTTACCAGGGATACTTCTCATCCTTAAAGTTCAATTTGACGAATCGCAACGAAGGACACACGGAATATTTTCAACTCCCAAGAGGCAAATGCAGATTCAGAAACCGCAGCCATTGCAGTATTTCGAATACATTCAATTCAATTAATACCTGGTCTTTTTAGATATCAAAAGAACTCTACGAATCGTCAATATATACCTGGGATTTCTATGATACTATCTCTGAGAGTGACAATTGTCTTCCTGAAACAATTCCATCTCATAAGCAAAATGGAAGCATTTAAAGGGTTATTATGTTAATATGTTCAAATAAATTAGACGTTTTTAAGCCTATAGTAATAACCATTGGCGTAGAATCCATCCATAATAATGATCTTCAAAGTAAAGTATCTCTTTTAATGGCATGCTTTTATTGCTGTGGCTCATATAGGGGAATAGGAAGACGATACATCTTTGCTGAGACAGAACGTAATCATATCATCGTTTCATTGATATACTCTACCAAAACAACTGCTTGTTTTTTGATGAAATAATCATTCAGCTGGCTTCTTGCATTCTAATACTAATTGAGTCACTAGCTTGGAAAAGATGACCATCTATTCACCTACGCCGAACAGGATAACCATCATCTTCTAAAACCAACAGTCAGTGTCAAATGTATCTTAGTTTGTTGCACCTTTCTCTCTTACAATTACAGTTTTCATAATTTCCTAATTTCGACTCATAGCTCTCTAATCTCTCTAAAAATAGAAGCTAAGATTCTGCCATTAGAAACATTTGTAAATACTTCCTTTATGCTTCCAACTGGTGAAAAGCCATTCTCGAGCTATGCATAATGCGCATTGCCGAAGGAGAATGATGTGTTTCAACATTCCTAAAACTTCTTCCAACTGGTGAAGACCCCATTCCCGAGCTGTGCATAATGAATATAGCTGAAAGAGAAATGATGTTCCAACATTTCTAAAACAGCTTCCAACTGACTGCTTTCAAATGTTTTCAACAGGTGAGATTATTCTCGAGCTCTGCATAATAAGTATTGTTGAAGAACAATGCTGTTTCAATATTTCTAAAATCCATTCTAACATGCGCTGAAGATACGAAATCCTACTCAGTATTTTCCACCGATGTATACAGTTTAGTAAAATATTGTTAAGCATGATTATGATTTTCAAGGGACATGATTATGATTTGATTATTATATTATAATAATAAAATCACAATATGTTATGAATGTATTGTTTCCATCTTCAACGAAGAAAATTATATTATTGTAAATTTCTTTATAAGAACTCTGTACCATAGTATTCTCTAAAGAGAGAGAGTATGTGTGTGTGTGAGAATGTTATAAATATAGCAATATTGCTCTATAGAGCTATAAAATATAAGAACGCATTTTTTAATAATGAAATCTCAATATGCTTTATATGATGAGATATTCTCTATAAATGCTTATGATTGGTTATTCGTATAGTTGCTCGCTAATTATAGAGCTTAAAGGTCATAAAAAGAAAATCACAGAATATACGGGAAAATTCAATTGGAAAGTTAATGAAATTATCCAATAAGTATAAAAAATTATATTTTATTCTCAGAATTCACCTGAATCAAAATTAAAAATGTGCGAATACTTTTTTCCAGAGGAGGATAGTTTGGTTTTATTAATATAGGAAGCAACATGATTGACAAAGAAATAGAAATTGATTTCCAAATTTTGACTTTATTTACACGCCAGTGCTTTGCGCGCGTTCTTCAGTTACAAGTACGAGACTTTTTTTATTAACCTCTAATTTAAGAAAATTCATGCTTTTACGAACTAGTAACTATAGTCCCTGCCCTCACACCATAGACACAATGGTAATTTTAACTCCCATTTACGAACTAAAATTTTGAAAAATCTCATTTCTGCGAACTTTTATTTCTAATAAATATGTTTTCTTTTTCATTTTTTATATGATATTTTTAAAATTGTTGATGATTGCTTTTTACATAACGCCTGAGAATTGGATTCATTTTGGAACAAAGAAGAGACATGTTCCAGACCTTATAAGAAAAATTATTGAAAATAGATGGATATCGGACATTTGATGGAAAGAACTGGGATGCCGAATACAACTTCTGTTTCCCGTACGTCAGGTTACTCAAAAGGGAAAAAAGTCTACTTTCCTTACAGTACTTTAGTACAAAGAAAAGAAAATACTCGTTAAAAGTTTGTGCTCTCTTGTTCAGTAGTTGGTTTCATTTAAACAACTCAATTATAAAGTTTCGTTTGACCAGACAGACCATTAAGGATTTCTCGAAGAAACGAATGTCTTTGTAGTAGAAGAAGATGAAGAAAAAAAGAAAATTATGTAAGTAGAAAAAAATATCAAATAAGACAGAAGTGGACAAAAAAAATATTTAATTTCAAAAAACAGCATCTTGACAATTTTAAGAACTCGGAAAAAAATCTGAAAAATGAAAAAGTAATCAACCTTTCAAAAGTATTGTACAGAAGCAAAATATCCTAAACTGGAAAAGGCTTTGCTTGTGTGGCTGAGAAAAATGAGGAATGAACATTCCTACTGATGGTAATGTCATTAAAGAGAAATCCAAATGCTTTGCAATGTAGTTGAACATAAAAGTTTTCAAAGCATCAGGCATTTGGCTCCAAAAATTCAGACACGGTTTGAGTTTTAGAAAACAGTATGGTGAAGTGCAATCAATAAAATGTAGTTTTTAAGTATGAATCATATTTTGCGTTTGTTTTTCTTAGAGTGCATTCTAAATAATTCTTTCGGAACTAGACTAGAATATATTCCTCCATTGGCAACCTTCACGACTTTTTAAGTCGCCAAGCAGTTTTAACTCTGTTGCCACTTAAGAAAACCGTATATATGACACAAAAATGACATAAAACACAAAATCAAATGTAGCAGCGAAAAAATCCAAAAAAGCTACAAAAATTCAAATCAGTAACACCAAAGTGAAATTCAGATGCATTATAATCAAAACAAAGGATGACATATTTGGCAAATCTCTTGGGGGAGATATATCATACTTATACCATTCCTTCTAATAATATTTTATTTATAAAAAAAGCAGTTTGGCAAAAAAATCAAATCTTAATAATGTAATATATTCCTTTTCTATTTTACGAACTGTTTTATCTATCCTACAAGTACGAATTCGTTCCTAAAAATGGGTGTCAACGGTATATCATATCTCCGTCACAAGTAATAAATTCACCAAATTTTATCATCAATCACAAACAAAATGTCACCTAATTTAACCTTTTATCTTTAGCAGACATATTAAGCAATATCAAAATACTTATGTCTCCAAATCATTTTTTGTATGTATTTACGTCTATGTTGTCGCCAAAAATGTCAATTTAGCAAGAATTAGGCCAGCAAAATGGAAAAATATATGCGTACTTTGAACTCCAAGAAGAGAATCAATGCGTGATAAGTTCAGTATCGCAAATCCTTGATGCTGCCAGTTAATTTCTTGTTCTACGGCTATTTAAACAAAAATACATTGATTTTCCACTATTCAACACTCAATCTTTGGCACCGGGTAAAAGAAATCATAATGATTTGCACAGAATATATAGAATAAAAAAATCCCTATATTAAAATTGAATGCAATTTTTTTGTTATTATAGAAAATCAATCATCGAATTCTGTTAAAATTAATATCTTGGCTTTGATTTCACTTTTCCTCCCCATATATAATAGTTTTTGACTGATATGATACATAATTTTTAAACCTTGCCCTAAATTTCGTAATCATGAAAAAGGAATTGAACAAAAACGGCACGGATGCCGTAAAATCCAGAATGCCAAATTCTCTGTTTGGTGATTTTTTGGCGGATTTCTTATGTATCTGGCAACCTCGTTTTTATTACGTCATAGATTTGGTGACCCATAAAAATTATGCAGAAAATTCTATTTTTTCTATCCTAGTATATTTCATCACGCACATCAAAATACGTCATCTTGGCAAAATTTCTTCATCACCAAAAAAATTCAAAATTTGGAATCCTGAATTATACGGCATCTGTTCCAACAAAATTATTGTTAGAGTTGCATTTCAAATAATATATTCCTTACTCATACTGAGGAAGAAAATCACACTTTGATATTTCTCTACTAAAGAATATTTGTAATTATATAAAGTGAATGCACTCACAAAATTGATTGCGAGATTATAGATTTAAATAGTTCGCATCACAAAGACATCTTACCCTTATGTTTTTAAATTGTCCTTAAAAATCTAGATCAAAATTTTATTATATATATACGAGGGTCACTCTGAAATTTTTGAAATACAACTAGGTTTTTAAAGTTATACTTACAAAATTTTAGGTGTGTTCAAAGTAGTCTCCTCCAGCATCAATGCACTTTTGTAGACGAATTTTCCACAGATTAAATGCCTCAAGCCATTCATTTCTTCTAATAGATCAAACAGAAAAAACTACATTTATAGCCACACAATCTCTTCTTCTGAATGGAAACGACGTCCACGTAAGTTCTTTTTTAGATTAAAGAATAACCAAAAGTCGCACATAGCTAGATCAGGTGAATACGGTGGGTGTTCGATCACTTTCATTTGTTTTTCTTTAAGATACTCAACTGTTAATCCGGCTGTATGTGAAGATGCATTGTCATGGTGAAGCATTAGTCCCCTAACATTCAGTTCTTGTAGAATTTCTGGAAGACATTGAGTGGTATACCAGTTTGCTGTTACTGTCTTCTGTCCTTCCAACTTGATGGCTTTGACCCATCCCGTACTTCTGAAGAAAACGGCATAGATCACTTTTTTCAGTGCGCGTTGTTTTTTCACCATTGTCGGCGTGGGATCATCTTCAAAGACCTATACTTTGCTTTCTTGACGTGTTGGAACGTCAAAAAACGGTATGTACGTTTTATCACCTGTTACAATTTTAGAAATGATGCGGTGGCCACCATCATTCAGCATATTAAGAGTTTCTTTACTGATTCTGACACGCTCCTCTTTTTGATGCTCAGTTAGATTATGGGGAACCCAACGGCAAACTACTTTTTTCATATGTAATTCTTCATGAATGATTTTGTGTATGGCTGCGGATCCAATGTTAAGTTCGTTCTGTATCATTTGATAGGTACAGCGATTATCATCTATTAACATTTTTCGTATGGCAGACACATTATCCGGGATTACTGCCGACGGCGGCCTTCCTGTGTGTTCTTTATCCTGAAGAAAATTGCGACCTCTTCTAAATTCTTTAAACCATCTGAATACAGTAGCACCAGCTGGAGATTCATCACCCAATGCTAACTGCAACCGTTGAACGCATTCTTCTTGATTGAATCCTGCTTTGAAATCGTAGAAAATCATAGCGCGAAAATGTCTCGCGTCAACTCCATTTTCTCTTCCGTTTAAAATTTATTCCACGCTAAACAAGTTGAAGTAAGTCAGTAAAAAATCGTCTTCTGTGTTAAAATACTTTGTACTTTAAAATTAAACCGTTATTTTTATTTTGTAAATTCTCGTCTGCGCGTATCTCAAAATTTTCAGAGTAACCCTCGTATATATATATATATATATATATATATATATATATATATACATATATATATATATATATATATATATATATATATATATATATATATATATATATATATATATATATATATATATATATATATATATATATATATATATATCGTTAAAAATAACGCCAAAAATGTTTCAAAACTTTTTAAAAACATATAATCTAATTTCAATGGCGCGTTGAAAAACGCAATTTAAAGAAGAATTTAGAAGGATATATACATATGATCCATATATCATTCAAAGTTCTTCATTAAATATGAAGTTTGTTACTTTATTAATAAAAATTTGTTATTTATCACAATTTTTTTTATCATAATAGATTCTTCAGATTATCATTTTTATTGAAACAACTCAACAAAACTTTCATAAAATTGTTTTTAAATAAGTATATGAATAATATTGAATATGATTTACAGAATATGAGCATTGCAAACATTAAGAATCATTTTTAGTGATACACATATTTGTAAATTGATACTGTTATACAGAACAAAATTTAATGCATCTTCCTTTTACTGTACTTTTGTAGGAATTATTTGATTTCTTGGCGATTCTCAGGAATTAATGACCGTATAATAAATTGAGTTTCATCATCGTTGCCCCAATCTTGGCAATTTCTTGGATTCACGGCCGCTGTTTCCAGCATGACGCAATGTGTTGCAGCCTTGAAGGAAACGGTTTTGCTTTAAAATTGTGGTATACATTACATTTGTTTTCAAATAAGCAGATAAAAATGAATATCTGATAATCGAAGTAATCAGATAAAAATGACTTTTGTTTGCTTGTCTCTCTCCAATCAAGTATTGCTCAAGAGGGATATTGACTGTTTTTGTCATATAGTCAACTTTTTCATGAGAGTTTAGAAATGAAAAGTTACTTTGGTGACAATAGAAGATCGCTAAAGGATTTCTTCTAAACAAAAAGAAAAATTAATATTGAATGAAAACGCTGTTTCGTATCTGGCATGTATTCAAATCTCTTTTTCCCAATTTTACGAAAAGAAATTTTCTCTATCTCTCTATTATTATTAAAACACTAAGAGAGATGCACAATTCATTTATAATATTTTCTTATTCTATTAACTTTCCATCTATGTCACATGTTGAGTCTTTCATATCTGAGTCTTATATGCATATAATAAGTTAAAAATGTGAATAAATGTTTTCAGTTATTCTTGCTGATTTTCCCACACTATAGAAAATATCATAGAATTTAAAAATCTGTGCAGTATTTATTTAGTTTAATTGCGAAGATAACGCATAAATATTTAACCATATAAACGAAAAAAATATAATTTAAAGGAAGAAAAACACAAAAATGATCATTTCAAAAATTTATTAATAAAAATAAGATATTTTTTAATTGTTATACATGAAGTAATTATTTTCTGATTAATATTACAAACATCATGTGTAGTAAAAATATTTTTAAAAAAACCCTGTAATTAAAGAAAAGTTAGATTTTTTTTTTAATTTTGGCAAATAAAACAAATTTTAACACAACAATATTTGCTTCAATTTAAATTATAATATAATGTTATCATCAGAATAATAATAGTATTACTTCAAAAAGTTTCTTTTGAGCCACATTATTCTCAGGTAAATTACTTAAAAGTTTGGAGAATTGTTATTCCTGGTTTTCAAAAGAATTTTTGAAAATAAATCCTACATTATAATTGTTGCTTAAAGTAATAAGTCAACAAATTCCTGGCATCAATTCATCATAGAAGGCGCTTCTGTACTGGATACTTGACAAACGTTGAGTTTTTACATTATTATTTTTTATGTTCGTATTTGAATTTTGACAATATGCCTAATTTAATTTCATCTGGCAACTTGATAGCGCAATACTTTTTAATTTTTACAAAGTTACATTTAATAATAAATAAATAATTGGATATTTGGGGAAAATATAAGTTAGAGAGCCTCTTAGCGAATATTGGTGGGTTTCTTTTGCGCTAAGTTTGTTTTTATGCATGTTTGAAAAAACAGACAAGATGGCGCTGAAAACATAATAGACCAACCAGAAGTACGATGACATCGACAACACTATGGCGCCGAATTGGCGACACTTTCACAAATTCAAAGCAATTACACTGCATCTGTCGAATACGTGGATGGGTGTGAGACCATGCGACAATTTAACATGATGACTGATCGTACTATTAAACCTCAGCCTCCATAATGTTCGATTTCGTGGAAATTGGAAGACAGATACCAGGTTCCTGGTTCGCCCCATATGAACGTTCTGCGGGAATCTGTGGTTAGACTCGTCAGTGAAGAGAACGGCCGCCCTTTGCGCCATTCATCAGTCTAACGAATACGCTAAGCTAAGTCTAAGCTTTATGCTAAACGAACTTACCTGTGCAAGACGAAAATCAAACGTCTTCGTGCATACAACCCTCCCTCATGAAGTCTTCTTGAAACAGTCACCCTTGAATCTCGGGTTCCTGTGGTGCCCAGGTAGACCAGACAAATGATAATCATTTCCTGCAGTCTTTGCAGTTAGACGACCCTGCTTAAGCTTTCTCTCAGCAGCTCCGGTCTTCTGGAACTGTTCCACAAGTTGTACACGACTTTTGGCATAAAATTGAACTCTACAATTCTGGACTTGAGACTGCCCTGCTTGGAGCCTCAGTAAATTCGCCAACTTTGGAGATTACTCATTGTTACTGTTACAATTTGAATACATTCGATTGCTGCAGAAAAATACCGATAAATTTGGCCAGGTGTGCTAGCAAACGAAAAGATTGTTTACAGGTTGCGCTTATGAAGCTGTTCCTCTACTGGATCTACCCACATATACATATACACTTACGTATTTGACGTAAAAGATTTACATCATTGTCCCGAGAAGTAGTGGTTTTACATTTTCTGTTCTTTTCAAGAAATTTAAAAAAATAAACAAATTTTGTCTTAATTTTGAACACAAGTGTATAAAACAAAAGCCAAATGTCCAAATTCTGTTATTCAGCAGTAGTAGAGGTTCTTCCTGAAGTAGTGGTTTTACATTTCGTTTTGTTCTTTTCAAGAAATTGGACAAAATATACTAATTTTTTTAATTTTGAACACCAGTGTAGAAAACAAAAGCCCAATGTCCAAATTCCGTTCTTCACTAACAGTGGTTCTTCCAGAAGTAGTGGTTTTACATTTTGTTCTTTTGTTTTTAAGCAATTGGATAAAATATGCAAATTGAGTTCATTTTGAACACCAGTGTAGAAAACAAAAGCCCAATGTCCAAACTGTGCTCTTCACCAGTAGTAGTGGTTCTCCCCGAAATAGTTGTTTAATATTTCGTTCTGTTCTTGTCGGAAGAAATCGGACAAAACATGCTATTGTTTTAATTTGTAATACCAGTGTAGAAAACAGAAGCCCAGTATCCGAATTCCGTTCTTCACCACTAGCTGAGTCTGGTGTCAGGAATTTCTTTAAGAACATTTTATTACTAGGATAAACAGTTGAATCATTAAAAATAAAGCTTTTTTTAATTATTTTCTTTTTTAAAATATTTCTGTTACTTTTCAAGATAAATTTGTGGAAATGCTCACTTGAAACAAAGCTTAAAATTAAATAAATAAAAAATATTCTCAAAATACATGTTTGAGGAGAAAATGCGGTTTAACCACAAATAATTTCTAAATTTTAAGGCAACAGTTCAATTATATATGATATACATTTTAAAATTATTAAAGCTTCTAACTTTATAAATATTTATTTCATCAGAGTACATTTATACATGGCAATTAATAGTATTTTTTATGAAAAGTTCCAAATTATAAATTTACATTGAATAACTTTACGATTGATTTGAACATTAGTCTAATGGGCAAAGCAAAATTTTAACTTATAAACATCTAGGAAAGCTAAATAATCCTTTAAATTAAAATCTTCAAATATGCTTCTACAGATGAAATATTATAATTTATTCTGAATTAATATAAATAAATTTAAAGGGAATGGTTTTATTTTTTAATTTTCAAAGTTTGCTTGATGATATCTGCGTAGCGAAACATTTACTTATTTACATGCATCTAGTCATCGATCGTTAAAATAGAAATGATATGGTTTTTCAGGAAAACTAACAAATGGGAAATTATCAGTCCTTTTAGTCATTTTATTTCACTTTTCATCGAAACTTAAGCATTCGTTTTGATTCATCGGTGTTTATTCAATAATACGTTGATTTTCCGTTTGGTGTGCATATTGCCTATGTGACGATGCTGTAAGAACAAAAAGTATTTTATCATTAGTATAAGTCATTTCCTTTTACCTTCAAATCATTTGCTGGAAAAATTTGTTTCATTTTATGAACTCATGATTCTTAAGATATTGAGAAAAAAAATCAACAAATAACAATATATTAATATCCGTAATTGAAGTAATGTCTTAAGATATTTGATTCCTCATATTATAGTTTCTTGATTGATGAATGATTCTATCAACTAATATAAAGATTGCTTGGTGTTATTGATATGTTTCATGTAATTGATTCTTAAAATGTAATTAATAAATAATGTTAGTTTAAGTGCATACACACAAAAGCTAATGTTATTCTAGTAAAAATTAATTTTCATTTTTACGAATGCCTAAGTATGTAATGTAAATATTATCTCTAGTTAATTTCCATATTACCTAAATAATTTGAGAAAAGAAACAATTTTTGCCTATAAAGAGTCACCATAGTTAGTCTTAACATTACTTAGGTAATCCGCAAAATAACTAATTTCTGCCCGTTAAGAATAACAGGACTACTAGGAATGTAGTCTTAAAGACACAATTTATTCTGAAATATTAGTTTAAATATACTCCAAAGCTATTCTTGTTTTAGTAACACATTATTTTGATTTTGACGAATTTCTAGTTGATAATGTACAAATTATTTAAATAATTTCCAGATTACCTAGATAATTTGAGAAAGAAATCAATTTTAGTCCTTTTAAATGATCACTTTAATTAATCTTCATATTACTTAGGTAATCCACAGAATAACTAACTTCTATTCGTTGGGAATAACATATTTATTCTGAATTTAGTCTTAAATAAAATATATATTTAGTTTAAAGTGTTAGATTAAGTATACACACACACACAAAAGCTATTGTTGTTCCAGCAAAAATTTATTTTCCCTTTGCCGAATGCCTATTAGTTCATGTACTTTACCGGATTATCTCTTTTTAATTTTCAGATTACTTAGATAATTGAAAAAAGGAAACACTTCAAAGAATCACCGTAGTTAATCTTCACATTACGTAGTTAGGTAATCTGTAGAATAACTAATTTTTGCAGTGTTGGGGAACATAATATTTTGAATTTAGCCTTAAATAAAATATTTAGCTTCACTTGTTAGTTTAAATATACACATAAGCTAATATTATTCCAGAAAAATTAATCTTCATGTTGATAAATACCTAGTAGTAACTGTACCTAGCTGGTTATCTCTCTCTAGATTATTTTCAGATTACCTAGATAATTTGAGAAAGGAAACAATTTTTGTCACGTTAAAGACCACCTTACTTAGGTAATCTTCACATTACTTACGTAATCCGCATAATAAATTATTTCTGCTCGTTAGGAATAACAGAATATTCTGAATGTAGTCTTCAAGAAAATATATATTTAGCTTGAAATGTTAGTTTAAATACACACAAATGCTATTACTGTTCCAGCAAAAATTTATTTTCACTTTGACGAATGCCTAGTGGGTAATGTACTTTACCGGATTATCTCTTGTTAATTTTCAGATTACTTAGATAATTTAAAAAGGAAACACACTTCAAAGAATCACCGTAGTTAACCTTCACATTACGTAGTTAGGTAATCTGTAGAATAACTGCAGTGCAGGGGTAACATAACTATTTTGAGAATCCAATCTTACAGAAAATATTTAGCATGAAATGCATAGTTTTGTTTATTTTTTTCTAATAATATACTAACTAAACTCAAAAAACAATATTTTTGCTGAAATCTTTCATGAAATTCATCGAATTTCATGTGATTTCCAAATTTCAGGTGATTTTCTCATATAAGATTATCTTACTAAAAACTCGGGGTTTACCAGAAATCCTGGTTCCTAAATCATTTATGAATATTTCTAACGTAACTGATTGTCAAAGATGTAACTGTCAATATCATCTTTAATGAATTAATATCAGCATGGTTTTTAACAATAACTTATAAAATAAAACTAATATGACCTTCGATGAAATGCAGCTTGAAATGTGTTTCCATTTTCATAAACAAGATATTAAAGATCTTAGGACAATTGCCACCTGAAACTTTTAAGTTAAAAACTCAAGCAGTTAATTACTTATGATTTTTCATGAGTTTTGGCATCAAATTAATTTTTTTCTTTCTGATAAAGGGAGGTTTTAACATATCTGGAGTTACCATAAAATTTTGGTTAACTGGTGCAGTAACATTGTAGGCGTGGGTACTGAAAGAATAACTATTTCGTTTACTATGATTTCACAATAAAGTCTAGAATTCGCTTTTTTATTAAAAACATTAAAAGATTATTCGAGATTATTTTAGCGAAAGTTGTTTTAAAATCACACAAGTTATATTTAAATACTTTAAATTGAAATTCATTTATTTGTATTTTAATAAAATTTATGCTTTGATTTGAATTTCTTGCATTTTACTCTGAAAGAGAAAATAATTTCGTGCCAAATATGGCATATTTTTACATATATATACAAATATGGCATATTTTTCTCATCTTTATTTATTATAGGCTTCTGCTCCTTCCTAAATTGGCGCCTGCGCTTTAAAAGAGAAATACATGGAATTCGAATAGAATAATAAAGCCGGTAGTTTTCTATTTATTTAAAAATTTATTTAACATTTAAATGCACAATAATAATATGGTAGTAAAATTAATGTCATTGTTTTTAAAATAATAGAGAGTTAATAAAAACTTAATTAGTTATATATACTTAACGATAGTCAAAAACAAATATTTAAACTAAAGAAAGGCAGACAACAGATTGCTTTTAAAATAGCTCTAAGTGATATTGATGAAGTTCTGTTCTGACATAATTACGTACATTCGTGACGTTAAATGTATTTCCATAGTTACAATCTATTAGCTGTGAACAAAACTAGATAAAGAAAAAAAACTTTTCTGTTCTTAACTTTTTTTATTCCCTTTTGTACTGTTTACCTTAAGGAAATGAATGCTTCTAACAAAAAACAACGGATGGTTTCTACCTCTACAGATGACTTTACCTCTTCCCTAATATTTTTTTTTATTCCATCAAATACGAATGCACACAAAAATATTTCTCGAAATCACTATCATCAAATTAATTGCTGGTGCTTACCAAGAAAAATTCATGATAATTATGTTTACTTACATTAACTAATTTCATAATGAAGTCAAAATTTAGTGTACTTGAAAACGATTCCGAAAAAGCCTGTAGTAGCAATATGTCGCCAAGTGCGTATAAAAGGCCTTTGCCATTTTGTTCCATGGGAGAGTGAAATTGAAAATTGTTACATAAAGGCTGACCTTGGCAAGATATTTCAAGGAAGAAATTTATTATTTTGTTTTTGGAGGAGCTGGCCTCGTTAAATTTAGTCTTTGGTTACCACTCCCGATGGAATGTATAGATCTTTAACCCACTAAGCGGTAAAAAGTGAATATTTTTCAAAACTTTTCGTCTTAAGGAGGCATTTCTATAAGTATATAATTTCAAGTATTTAATCTAGAAAGGAAAGTATTGGCTACTTCTTCATTAAAAGAAATTTCCGATTAAGATTTCGATATTCTTTTTGGGGTTAAATGCAGAGGTAAATTATAAAATTTAAGGATTTATACATGCCAAAATTTTCTTTCGCAAAAGAAATTAAGATGTAGTGATCCGACTTTTTCGTCCTCAAACTGATAAAATGTAGGATCAAAGAAAAAGTTCAGTAGAACTTTAATTATTCGAATCAATCGAGACAGGATCCACTCGAATAATCAAAATTCAATTGACTGGACTTTTTTTATTTTAAAAAAAATCGGTCGATTTTAAATAATTACTATACGTTGAAGATGGGAGAAAAAACTATACACTTTTTTAAAGAAAAAGAACTTTTATTTAATTAAACGAAATGGCAAAATTTTTACGTGTTAAGGTACTTACAAGTGCTGTACATTTATACAGTACGCGTGTGTACAATGCTGTAAATGAAAGTCATTGTTTTCTGAACATCTCAGTCAGTGTTTCACTGACTATTTCACTGTTACTAAGTTTCACTGTTACTGTTACTAGGTACTCACAAGTGCTGTACATTAATACAATACGCGTGTGTACAATGCTGTAAATGAAAGTCATTGTTTTCTGAACATCTCAGTCAGTGTTTCACTGACTATTTCACTGTTACTAAGTTTCACTGTTACTGTTACTAGGTACTTACAAGTGCTGTACATTAATACAATACGCGTGTGTACAATGCTGTAAATGAAAGTCATTGTTTTCTGAACATCTCAGTCAGTGTTTCACTGACTATTTCACTGTTACTGTTACTAGGTACTCACAAGTGCTGTACATTAATACAATACTCGTGTGTACAATGCTGTAAATGAAAGTCATTGTTTTCTGAACATCTCAGTCAGTGTTTCACTGACTATTTCACTGTTACTAAGTTTCACTGTTACTGTTACTAGGTGCTCACAAGTGCTGTACATTAATACAATACGCGTGTGCACAATGCTGTAAATGAAAGTCATTGTTTTCTGAACATCTCAGTCAGTGTTTCACTGACTATTTCACTGTTACTAAGTTTCACTGTTACTGTTACTAGGTACTTACAAGTGCTGTACATTTATACAGTACGCGTGTGTACAATGCTGTAAATGAAAGTCATTGTTTTCTGAACATCTCAGTCAGTGTTTCACTGACTATTTCACTGTTACTAAGTTTCACTGTTACTGTTACTAGGTACTCACAAGTGCTGTACATTAATACAATACGCGTGTGTACAATGCTGTAAATGAAAGTCATTGTTTTCTGAACATCTCAGTCAGTGTTTCACTGACTATTTCACTGTTTTCATCCGTCTTCGGGCAGCCAAGTAGTGCATCTGTTTGACAATGAGAATTTGAACCCACTCGGGGCAGTTTCAAAACTTCCAAATGTTATACTAGCTGATGGTCCCGTGTCTGCTTTCCCTTGAACATCTTCTTTCTTGACATTTTAAATAAGATTACCATCATTTGCAATTTAAAATATAAGGTCTCACTCATAATACATTCTTCTATATCTTCAGAACAAACTCCTGAACATTCAAGAAATTTTTAAAAAATGTTTTTGAATTCCTCTAGCGACACGTCTCTCTCTTTCTCATTTTCTCCATTCCCTTACTTTTAATTTTTCTTGAGCTATTCTCATTTTACTTCTCAACTTCAGTTTAATTCATTTTTCTGAACTTCTAAAAGAGATTCGGATAAGCGGAATTGGGATAGTTGGAGTTTGCTATTTCCATTGTCTCTGAAAGTCAAAAGAGGAGACTTTCATATTATCAAATTAATTATCTTCTCATCAAATGATAAGATCAGTCATATTATTAAATGAAACCATGCTTACTTTGCAAAGATCTTTATAAGTATAAAATTTTTTTTAAAAATAAATGCAATTTCCTAAGTCTAAATGACTTTACCTATTAAGTAAATTAGTCTCTGGAACATTCAAGACGCTTCTGAGGGCGGACAAATTGAGGAAAAACAATTATTTATTGCACATGAATTCGAGTGATGAAATTGCATTTAACTTAGTAAGTAGTTTCATTTAATTTGTAACTTAGTTTAAGAGATCTGTAAATTTTGCTCTTCCACAAAAATAAAAATCAGGAAATCTTTCCTTCAAACACCTTTCGTTATCTTTCGATTAAATAATATAATAAATCACAAAGAGAATACTTTGTGGGTTTTTTTCGCTAGAAAAGGTTTAAAAATTTCATTCCAATTTATAATGAATGTTGTCTTTTATACCTCACGCAATTTTGTTGAAAAAAAATTTATTTCAAAATATAATGGTGAAATTGTTTTAAATGTTGTTTAAAATAATACTTTTTGTTGTTATATTATAACAGTTATAACAATAGTAATGACTCTACTGGAAATGTTAAAAACGTGTTTTAATAATATATTACATATATTTAATTTTAATGAAAATCCTTAACCTGCAGAAAACAATGCATATGCTTACAAGGTTTCCAAGACCATTCTATATATTTATCAGCAATGTATTCAAATAAATATTTCATGGATTTTAATCAAAAGATAAAGTAGGAAAAATTCGAAAGCCTGGCACACACATATTTAATTATATATATATATATATATATATATATATATATATATATATATATATATATATATATATATATATATATATATATATATATATATGTATATATATATATATATATATATATATATATATATATATATATATATATATATATATATATATATATATATATATATATATATATATATATATATATATATATATATATATATGTATATATATATATATATATATATATATATATATATATATATATATATATATATATATATATATATATATATATATATATATATATATATATATATATATATATATATATATATATATATATATATATATATATATATATATATATATATATATATATATATATATATATATATATATATATATATATATATATATATATATATATATATATATATATATATATATATATATATGTATATATATATATGTATATATATATATATATATATATATATATATATATATATATATATGTATGTATATATATATATATATATATATATATATATATATATATATATATATATATATATATATATATATATATATATATATATATATATATATATATATATATATATATATATATATATATATATATATATATATATATATATATATATATATATATATATATATATATATATATATATATATATATATATATATATATATATATATATATATATATATATATATATATATATATATATATATATATATATATATATATATATATATATATATATATATATATATATATATATATATATATATATATATATATATATATGTATATATATATATATATATATATATATATATATATATATATATATATATATATATATATATATATATATATATATATATATATATATATATATATATATATATATATATATATATATATATATATATATATATATATGTATATATGTATATATATATATATATGTATATATATATATATATGTATATATGTATATATATATATATATATATATATATATATATATATATATATATATATATATATATATATATATATATATATATATATATATATATATATATATATATATATATATATATATATATATATATATATATATGTATATATATATATATATATATATATATGTATATATATATATATATATATATATATATATATATATATATATATATATATATATATATATATATATATATATATATATATATATATATATATATATATATATATATATATATATATATATATATATATATATATATATATATATATATATATATATATATATATATATATATATATATATATATATATATATATATATATATATATATATGTATATATATATATATATATATATATATATATATATATATATATATATATATATATATATATATATATATATATATATATATATACATATATATATATATATATATATATATATATATATATATATATATATATATATATATATATATATATATATATATATATATATATATATATATATATATATATATATATATATATATATATATATATATATATATATATATATATATATATATATATATATATATATATATATATATATATATATATATATATATATATATATATATATATATATATATATATATATATATATATATATATATATATATATATATATATATATATATATATATATATATATATATATATATATATATATATATATATATATATATATATATATATATATATATATATATATATATATATACGCTTGCCAGTGCCAGATTTCTGAAATGTCCGGCACACGGGAATACCCTCCGATGTCAGGAGTACTCAAGGATGCAAACAATGGGTGAGTTTGTAGCGTGCATTAGAAGGCGGTTTATGGGCTATAATAAATGCATATTGATTATGTATTATTTATCATTGGCGAGATTTTTTTAGAAAGT
Organism: Latrodectus hesperus; assembly: GCA_037975125.1. Lineage (NCBI taxonomy): Eukaryota > Metazoa > Arthropoda > Arachnida > Araneae > Theridiidae > Latrodectus > Latrodectus hesperus. The sequence continues at coordinate 28,023 of JAJQOW010000835.1, forward strand.
CTTTTTTGGTTTAAATTTTGTAAAAATCTTCTCAAGCTAATCCGTTAAATGTATATTTCTTCTTCAAACCTTTATCCTCAGACCATTGCTTTTTTATAAAAAAAATAATAATGATACTCTTTAGCTGATGTCCTAAGAAAGCAGAAGGCAAATCTTAATCAGATTGGGAGCTGCTGTATGATTGTCCTTGACCAAAAAGCCTGAGCCAGTTTTCTTTGCTTGAAATAATCATACCTTTGGTCATCCCTTCTTGCTTCCACTGTTCCCAATTTGATTACAAATACTTCTTTACAAACACAACTTCGCGCATGGCGACGTATTGCGAAACAAGGCGATGTGTCTACAATGTTCCTCATTAGCAGACCATCACACACACTTTAGTATGGTTCACGCAATACAGAAATAAACGACAAATTATTCTAATACACATTAATTGTTTTACAATACTCTTTTGGTAATTTATAAAATTAAATTTAAATTTTACCGAAACGTGAAGTAAACCGAACAGAACACCGTAATTTTGCCTCAAAACAATGACGTCGGGAAAGCATTTCTATCTCATTCAGTAAAAAATAAAACTTATACCACTAACATGCAAAAAAAATGTTTAAAATATTACACCTCATGAATAAATATTAAACATCCAAAATATTGAAAAGTAACTTTTTCCATCATATTTTAAAATTTAAGATAGTTAAAATAACTCATACAATACAAATGAAATAGCGCGTCATTTCAATATCAATAATTAATATAACATACTAATTATCATCACCTGAAACAATGTCTTAACCCATCGGACCATCTAGATGGTGCAATTTTCCATCCGGATTTGCCAGTTCATGCAAATAAACGATCTGATATTCCATACTATCTGAGGCCCTTGAGAGAATCGGAGAAATACCGAGCGACAGGTTTATACGGATGGCAGTAGAGATGAATTCAATCGTACTGGCAGCGGAATTGACATCAGACAGCAATTTACTGTCTTAAGGCTGAAAAAGAGAAATCCCGATTATTTCTCGGCCATAGAGGAAGCCCTGGACTCCCTGAATTCACTTCCTCATGGAGCTGAGATTTGGATTTGATCTGATAGTTAAAGTGCAATATAGAGCATTTGGCCAGATTGGACTGGGGTGGGTTTCAATACTTCAAATGTTCAAACGGCTGTCCGTATGCATCGTATTCATCTGCAGAGGATTCCTTCCCACGTGGATCTCGTGGGGAATGAGATTGCGGACACTTTGGCCAAAGTTGGTGTGGCTGAGGACGGTGTGCCGTCGACACCTATCACATTTCAGGAGATTCACTCAAAGATTAAACACGAGAATAAAACCACTTGGATTGTCCCTCCTGAGCATCATTGGTACCGCTGCGCGCGTTTAGGTACTTCCCTGGCTACTGGTCTTAATAGACAAGAACAAACGGCTATTGCCCGTTTCAGAAGTGGCCATCTTAGTAACTTGAAATTCGTCGAGGGTGCGATGAAATTCGAAATTTGCTTCAAGTGCTTAAATGAACAGGTCTCCATGAACATAATCTTCAATGCCTTGGTCTCTCCGGGAGAAATCTGATGGAGAATCCACTTATGGTACTGGACTTTTTAAAAGTGTACGCGCTCATGGACCTGGTCTAGCGCTGCTGACCTCGGGAGCATGCAACAACAACAACAACATACTAATAATTATTAATGTAGAATTTTAAAAGTTTTAGTAATTATTCAATGCCAGTAATTGCTCAAAAATTTCAGTAATTATTAATATATATATATATATATATATATATATATATATATATATATATATATTGTTATAAAATATGCCAAATCAAAAATGAATATGCAACTCATAAAACTTCCAAACAATAGGCTGGTTCAGTACGACAGTTCATGAATTCGATTCTGATTTCGAATGAATAAGTTTGTAATAGTTCAGAATCCTTTTAGAATAGCATGCCCCCATCGAACAGGTCTCTAGCGCAAAAAAAAGACCGCAGAGGGAAAAACGAACCAAATCTATAATTAATTTAAATACTGTGCAGAAATGGATCAATGTGTAAAAAAAATTGATATTATTTTGCCATATTGTCAACATTTACGGTTATTGTTTCAAAATGCATTTTTTTATATTCTGTAAATTCATAACTCATTTTTACAGATATTTTAAGTTATTTTTTTCTCCTATTCCCCCTATTTAATATAAAATTTATTGTAAAAATAGAATTTTCACAGGAAAAAAAAAGAAATTCATGAATTGTTGTTTGCCGGAACTAAAAATAAATAGTGACGGTCGTGTCTCATAAACCTCTTTCTCATCCATTTGATTGTCCCTGACATGGCGGGAGGGAGGGAGGGAAGGAATAATGAAATGTGACAGACACAGGAGACGGCAGCAGGCATGTTTCTTGGCATCTTTCCAACTTTTAAGCGCTGGGGTTTTTAAATTATATCTGCGTTCTTCTCTCATTGGTTGTGGGGAATTTCATTCCGAAGTGGAAAATAACGTTTTTTACTAGAAATAGTTTTGAAATTTTTTCTTGATCTGTCGACTTTAAAAGAGGATTTCCTTTTTAAGGAAAAATGCCTGTTGAGAAACTTTGCCCAAAAGACAATCCTAATTTTGTTTGCTTTTTTCCCTTCTTTTTTTAAATAATGAGACTATACAAATGAAAAAAAAATTCCCTGAACCTCATGATTCACGAATCTGAAAAATGTTCCAATCCTTTATGTGATAATAATTAATATTTTTATGTTTTACATTCATAAATAAATAAAATTTCTGTAGTTTCAATTTTGAGACATCATAAATATCATGAGCATCATATTTCGCACTTTAATAGACAGCGAACAATTATTAATAGTTAATGGAATAATAGATAGGCTATATAGAAATGAAGGTTGATGTAGTAAACAATAGATTGAGACTTATTCTTTGTTGGCTAATGAGCTACTTAATTTCTTACGATCTTTCAGTTACTATTCCATTATCACTCAGAAATAATTTTGTTTAAATATTATTTAAGTATTAAATAAATATTTTTATCTATAAAATTTCTTATCTGAAATTAAAAGGTGAAATTAATTTTAGCAAGAAGTGAAAGTTTTCAAGTTATTTATTATTTATTTTAAGGAGAAAAAATTAATAATATATAATATATTATAACCTTATAAATTAATAAAATAATAAACTTATATTTTACTTGAATTAATTACTTTATATTAGTTTATATATATACATATAGGTTACATTACCAGATTACATTTTTTCAGTGTAATATATAAATTTGTTCTAAATAATATTCAAATGTATTCCTTAAATAAAAATATCAATGTTAAACAACAGAGTGCAATTTAGATCATAATAAATATATTCAGCTTTATTTTTAATGAAACAAAATAATTCTAGAAATTCTAAATAAAAGTGTTTTCTACAAAACGGCACTCTTTGATTTCGTAAAATTAGATGAGTCATTTTTAGATTCAATCAAGCTGTAACTCGTCCAAATCTGTCGCATTTAGCATGATTCATTGAAATAGGATTGTCGACAGTCATTAAGTAAAGAAGAATTATTAAATATTCGTATCGAAATATTTCCCCACTAAAATTCTAAGAAAAATCTATCTACAAAATATAAAATCCTTATTCTCTTTATTTACGAATTCTTGTGCAAAATTGAAATGAGAAATATACACAATAGAACAATTATGTCAGGAAGTTGGCCTCTTGGTAATTTAAAAAAATATGCTACTCTATTTTATAAAATTTTAATTATAGCGTTTATAAGATTAATTTAAACCATAATTAACACCGCTTTCTAAACTTTCTGCAAAGTTTCTTAGTAAAGTTCTATAATTAGAATTTAAAAATATTGAAAATTTGAAATAAGTGCGAGAGTGTGTATTAGGATGTCAATACAGAGTGTATCTAAAAAATCTATTGCCATCCGTGAAGTTTTTCCATAAAAATCGAACCATATTCACATGTCACAACGGAGGTAACCCGTAAAATTCCCAAGCACTCAACCCAACAGAATCCATAAAAGAAGGTAAAAATACAACTTCTATTTCTCATTGTTCAACAGCGTCTGAGTTCGAATCTGGTAACAATTTTAAATTCTTTTAACGTAATAAGTTATTGACTTTACAAAAGAAATTTACTTTTTTTATTATATAATGTTTCAGTTTCATTTTCCAGTCGAATTTAATTCAACTTATTCTTTAATTTTTCACTCATTTTTAACCTATGTCACTTCTTGTTAATCATCTGACGTGGTTAAATTTAGCCAACTGGTTAAATGTTGTCCTAATCCAGAGATTATAATTTAGCGATTGTTGATAAATGATTATTTCAGTTAAGTTTGGTTTTCCATATTTTGATAGAGGTTTTGAAATTGTGTAACTAATAACCTAACTGCCGAAGGTTTTTTTATCGACCGTCTCGTATAATACCTATTGATGATTTTTCATATATATATTAGGGTATTTATAGATTTTTATTCATATATTGCAAAGAAGAAAATTCGAAAAACACTACTGCTCCAAGAAAATTGAAATGCAATTCTTCTCTTCTGTTGTTCAGCGGCGTTGGAAATCGAACTCGAGAACTTCCATTTCAAAGACTACTCAGAAACTGTGAACCCACTTTCAAAGGCTTAACAATTTAAAATTACTTACGCTTTTCACAGTTAAGGTAAAATTTTGCAAATTTTTACCTTAATAATGCCACGAAAATTAATATTCATGTAGAAATAGTTTATTAATTAACTTAAATTGCTGTGTAATATAATATTTGGTTTTAATTACGCATTGAGCTTTTATTTTGCGCACGTTAAAATGTATTATCACGGTCTACAAAGAAGTGAATATTAATTTTCCTTGCAGTAATTTATTGGGTTGGGGAATAAGTTCGTAGCGTTCTTACCACAGATTTTTTTATGCAAAAACAATAACTATATCAATAAGTTAATCAATTATATATTCGCCGTTGCTGTTTACAACCTCTTCCCACCTTTCGACCCATTTGTTTTGATGCCTTTCCACCCAAAATCACCTGGTCTGGTGTCAAAGAAGTTGTTGAGTCAGTTTATAAGGACCTCTCTGTTATCCAAGGTTTCGCCTCCATATGGTTTGACAAGGAGCGGAACAGATGGTAATTGGTCAGTGCAAAGTCCGGAGAATATGGCGGATGCCTAAGGACCTCCCATTCGAGCTCTTGGAGTGCGGCTTTGACGACTTGTGCAACATGGGGCCTGGCGTTGTCGTGAAGGAGTATGGTTTGACCACATGACGCGCGATCAGGTCTTTTCAGTCGAATAGCCTCATTCACGCGGTGTAGCTGGGCAATGTAGAGCTTCTTATTGACTGTGGCATTCTTTTCGAGCATTTCCCAGTGCACCAAGAGGTCCTGAAAAACTGGCTCAACAACTTCTTTGAACGAAGACCAGGCGATTTTTGGTGGAAAGGCATCAACAAATGGGTCGGGGGGGGGAAGAGTTTGTAAACAGGAACAGCGAATATACAGTTGATTAACTTTTTGATATAATTATTGCTTTTTGTTTAAATAAAAATCATTGGGGTAAAAAAGCTACGAACTTATTCCCCAACCTAATAGATTAAAACTGGTTAATATTTTGAAATTGCATTGTATGTTACTTAACGGCCAAAGGCTCTGTTTTAAAACATTTTAAGATTTCTCCTCGTGAATCCTTTTCCAAAGGTATTCTCATGGAGAGTGGGACTTATTCACGTGTCGAAAGGGAGGAAACCCTGAAAACTTCCCAAGCACACAGACAGAAGCATGACATCCATCTCCCGTCTTCTTCTTCTTCTGCTTCTTCTTAGAATTGGGTTTGTATGTCATTGGGCACCTCTGCTTTTATCAGCATTTTGTACCATTAACTCCAAACCCAATGTTTCCTAGTTCCAGTTGCTCGGGTCACCCACTTTATTAATAAAGTCCGTTAACCCTTTAATGGAGTCTAGGTGTAACTCTCTAGTATGGATGATGCCTAAAGAGGTTAATCTGGGGAGGGCAAGAGCCTCGCATTCGTAAATGATATGCTCTGCCGTTTCCTCTTGCGTTTGACATTTCCAGCAGATAGGGTCTTGCTGAAATAGTCCCATCTGGTCAGAGAGTCAGTCATACTAGGGATATCTGTCTGACTTTCACCAGAAGATGGTTTGGAGGTCATTTCTACCTCAAGTGAAGGATTCATTACTGTCCCTTTACAAGACAGCCTCTGAGTTCCCTTGTCTTTTTCAGCAAGGTCTACTTCAGAGGCATCACCTGTAGATGCAGAAAGGATTGTTATTTCTTGTGTCTTTTCAGCCACAAGATAACAATTTATAAGCTCAGGTAATATAAGTCCACCCAGCATTGCCTGAGATACTGGGCAATGCAAATTACTCTAGAAGTTTGCCAGGCAACTAGAGGCTCCGTTAAGACACCAATACCGCGGTGCCAATTAGCCCTAGGCACGGATCGCATAACACCAGGGTTTACGGGAGCTGGTTCGCGGCCTCTGATTCTATATTCAAGGCTATTCTGTCATTCCTACAGGACATTCGGTGATCCACCGCCTACCGACGCGCCTGGTAGCTGCTCAGGCCCCAGGTCCATCTCCCGTTGTTAAACAGTATTTAGAATCGAATCTGGGACTTCATGATTCGAAGAGCAATGTCCTACCATGTGGCTACGATGAGCGTTTTTTATATTATTAGAATAACATTAATAATTCTAATCTGCATTATTTGAATTGAAAACTAATAATAACGTATTCCAAATTATTTGAAAAGTAATATTATCAAAAAAACAGTTTTTGCAAATTTTTTAAATATATTTTCTTTGAATAGAAACTTTAATTGGAAGATGTGAAATTTTAAATACTTATATTTGTTTTGAATATGAATTAAAGCAATATAACCAAATTATTCTATATATACTAAAATAGTAAATATTTATTATTTATCAGAGCAAGAATAGATATTTCTCAACATTTGACACTTAGTTGAAAAAAGTTGACTTAAAAATTTATTCATTTTCATTCTCTAAGAAAATAATACTATTTAAAATTTAATTAAATTTTGATTAAAATTGCAGCCATTTCTTTTAATTTTTTAAATGAGTCTTAAAACGGTAATTCAGCAGTATAATTAGAAAGCTTCTGAGTTTTTTTTTTATAAAACAAAGTTAAAAACTAAAGTGAGAAAATATTTTTTTAAAAACGGGAAAAATTACAAAAAGGATTTTCTAGCTCCAAAGTATTTTTAAGAATTTTGAAAATTTTTCTCTCTATATAATCATTAGTAAAAATGTGTCGCATTTTTAATTGAAATATTACCTCTTGGTTGCATATATTTTTTTATTTTTTGTGACAAAACATTCTTATCTCTTATGCTGATTAAAAATAGTGAAATGCAGTATTTCTGAGAAAATTATATTTAATGTTATTAATATTCATGATGTATAGTAAAAAAAAATTTCTACACATAATATTTTATATTTGTGACTTAAAATATTTTTTTTCTTTTTCTATTTCATGTATGAAATTATAGCCTCGTGATATTTGTAACGATTTCATTTTCTACTTCTTCTGTTGGATTATTTTTATTTTTTATTAGTATTTATATGTGTGTGGTAACTAAATGTGTATATTCAGGTTTTCTATTGTTTTTTATTTAAGCTACAAATTACTGAAAACACATAAACTTTACATTATTTTTAACTTCTTAAAATTTATAATATTTTAAATATTATTTTCGCAATATTATATCAATTTGCATAGGTATAGATATGCAATAAGTATTAAGTTGTTCTTCGAGTATTCCAAGAAACTGTCTTAAATAATTGCGAAAATAAAATAATCAAAACATGCTTGCTTTTGAAATATTTTAGCATTATATTCTAAGCAAAAAAGTTTTTATCCCTTTATGAAGAAAAAAGTTAAAATGATTTTTCTGTGAGCCTTTATTTGTGTTTCTTAGCGTTTTTTCTATTTTTGCGTAAATAGTAATACGATTCTAATTCAAAAATAAATAATAAGACAAGGAATAAATCTAACTACGAACAAATAAATATAAAATTACATAAAAAAAAATTGGTAAACGTTTTATCCTCTCAAATTAGTATTTTCTGATAGATACTTCTATTTCTAATAACTGCATTACATTATTTGCTTAGGTCTGATATTCTATATAGGGAAATTGTATATATTATTTTGATTTTGGCGACTTCTTCATTTAACTGAGGAATGGGACCTCATTATTTATAACAAATGAAAAAACAAGGCTCTTAAGTGATCATGCCAAGGCCTTCCCAAAGGCATATTTTATTGGGAGAATATTGCCGTCACGACACATTTTAAGTACTTCAGCCGCCGTAGATTATACGGATAGGGAAATCGCTACATTTCAATTTTTACAGAGATGCCTCTCTCTTTTATATCTATCCTTAAGCAAACTCTCTTTTATTTCTGAATTTTTTCCAATCTGTATAAGTTTATTTTTTGATTGAGAAGCTCAGATCAGCGTTTTTATTCGAGAATTGTCAACCTTTCCATTATGGATGACTGAATGCTGGTATATTGAAGTCCTGGTTATTTTTTAACCAATATGTCTAGAATTTTTCTTGCCTAAACTAACTCACGTCTCACAGCCCATGTAACAGAGTTTCAAGTGCACAGCTATCGTAAAGTACTCCTATAAGAAGCGATCTTGGCTGGAATCGCTGTCTGGCACATGCGCAATGCACTGTGCTTAGACAGAAGAAGTGAATCCATTTTAATACACAAGCATCTTCCTTCCGTCAAATCGTCAGGAAATTTTTCTTGCCTTACTTCAAATATATTCTAGAATTAAAAACTTTTGCAGGAAATTTAATTTTAGGAGTTTTTGAATTTGAAAATTTTAATTTGAAGGGGTCGTTGTTGTTGCACCTGCATGTATCAGTTCACTTGGAGGACATTGCTGGGATTCGGTGCAGCCGGGATTCGAACTCATGACCTTCCGATAATGAGAAAGACGTCCTAATCAACCAGACAACCCCGGCTTAATTTGTAGAGATAAGAAATGTCGTTTGATTTAATGATTGATTGAGCAAGAATGAAAACAGATATTTGGATATCAAACAGCTAGTAAATGGCGTAATGCTGCGATTGTCTACAAAACGAGCAGATAAATAGCTTACAAGATTCAGGTACTTTTTCGAGGAAAACAACAGAGTAAAATTCTTAACTACATCGAAAGAAAAAGAGAATTGTGTTTTTAAAAATGTAGTTTTGAAACTGAAAAAATAAGTGATTACTTTGCCTAATTTCTCTTCTATAACATTAAATTGAGAATTGTATTTAAGTATGAATTTTATTTTGCACATTGCTTATATAGCGCATACTATGTGAGTTGTGTGGTATTTACGTATTATCCCGTCAAACATATCTGCGAAAAAACATATGTCGTTTAGGGGTGCAATTAATTACGATATAAATTGCAAATAAAGCATGCATCTTTTTGTAAAAATAAAAATAATAGTAAAATGTTCTTTTCTTTCACATATTGGACAAAAAGGATTAAAACTTGCAAAATTCGACGATATTACTTTTGTGGCTTAAATAGTCATACGATATATATCATCCTGGCGAAAATATCAAATGGGATAATACATAAGCACCAATTGCTTAAATTGTACTTAAATTATAAAAGGAAAACAGTTTGGCAAAAGGAGTTAGGATTAAGATCTTAACTTTTTTATTTATTTTACAAACTATTGTCTCCCTATCCGCGGTCAGGTACTCTGACCACCCTGTCTAGTGGTCAGAGTGCCTGTCTGCGGATAGGGAGGTCCTGTGTTCGAATCCCACTTCGGGCATGGACTTTCTCTCTCAGTCTATCCTGTCTTTGTATTTTTTGTATGAATAATTACCAACCCTATAAACGGGTACCTATGGCACGTGTGTACGGAAGAGGTCGGACTACACGTCCAAATATTGTTTAGTTGGAAAAGTGAAGCTGCGCGCTTCATAATGCCATCCCCTAGCTGGCTCAAAAAAACAACAAACTATTATACCGATCAATACGAACTCGTATAATTAATAATAATTTTGTTTTGCCCAATACATACACACACACACACACACACACACATATATATATATATATATATATATATATATATATATATATATATATATATATATATATATATATATATATATATATATATATATATATAAATTAAAAAATAAATTTTATATAAAATTCAACGCACATAATGATATACTGCATAAGTGATGACACTATGATAAGTTTATGATAAAATTCACAATAGCATAATTTAAATTAACAGTGCGGTTTCATAATTTTTATAGATTAAATGGTAATTTTGCAAAGCGACTTATTAAATAAATACGAACCTTTATTATTGTTAATATCTAACCTTAATTATTAAAAATAAAAAAAATTCACTCAAAATTTTATGAATTTTAGATGAATTTATTTATAAAATTTGATCAGAGAGCTATTCAATTTTGGAACAGAAATAAATTTTTTGACTTTCTACTTTGTAATTCATGGAAGCATTTCTTCAAAAAATAATTCAAATCATTGTTTCATGTCCTTATATTTCTGTCATAAACTTAAAACATCTGCTTGAAATAAATTTTATTCGATCCTAACATAAAAAAATATGCACATTTGCTCTTTTCATCACAAGATGGAGGGATCACAAAATGAAAATCTTGTGACGCTCTCCCGATGCTGTCAGGATAGTTGAATAACACAAAACACATCACTTTTAGGCCACGAATTTACTACACATTGGCACACAAACATTCACTTGGACATTTTCTCAACCAGATTTATGTTTTACATCAACCGGGATTTTCCAAGCCCTGGTAATCAAAAACATTCTCTCTCGGATCCATGCCTCAAACCTTGCACAGAACGAAATTAAAGTTCCAGTTAATTGTCTGACTTCCACGCGTCTTAAAGCAAATTTCTTCTCAGCTTATTTAACTTTCTTGTTTGTTATCATAATGTTTTCAAATAAATGAAACTAATACTTCGAACAGCTACAAATTGAAACGGGCCGTGGTTCCCTAGTGGTTAGGGCATCGGTCTTCTTTCCGAGAGGGTGGGGTTCGATTCCCATTGCCGCCAAAGATCCACCGAGTACATGCGATATAATCTGTGGAATCGAAAGTCCTGTGGTGGGTCGTTGAGCAGTTACCATGAGTGCAATGGTCTGGAGAAAATTTCTTTCCCCTTCAGATCAATGCCAAAATTGAGGGAGTGAATCCTCTGGTGATGCCATCAATCAGAAAAGTCTTAGGGTAAAATCGTCATCTTCTTGATGCTCTGGTTTAACGAAAGACGCAACCTTACTGATTTAAATTCGCATGTCCAACGGCATAACAAGCTTGGCTTGTCCAAGTGTCATAAGTAACAACAACACAAGTTGAAACATTTGGCTCTTCTAAGTTGTCGAATGGATATAAGTGATGTTATTCCAAATTATACCAGATGAAATATTAATAATCTTAACTTCATTAGAAGAAACTACAATAGTTAACTTGTCTAGCTGATAGTCGAATGGTTATCACTCTTGCCTTCGGTTCAACAATTCGTGGTTTCGAATACCTCCTTGGGCATGGATTGTTGTAGTGGTTTGGAATCCACTTTAAACAGTGGGTTCCGGTCTAATTATCTCTCGTGTGCAAAACGTGACCGTTGAGCGACAATCAAACAACCAATCACTGATAAGATTTTTCAATATGAGGTTAGATTTGTTTTAAAGATTCAAACTTAAATCAAAACATTTGCTCCAAAGAAATTCACCCAAATTCCGGTTTAATATTCGCGCACATTATAAAATTGAACAGGCAGACAATGTATAGCCGTCTGACCTTCTGTGCAATAGTTCGTGAGTTCAAATCCCTTCTCGGGTATGGATTTTGTTGCAGTTCAAAATCCATTTTAAACTATAAATTACTGCCTACTTATCCTCCATGAGCAAAAAGTGGTTGTTGAATAACAAAAAATCAACTAAATACACATAATAAGAAGTACAGGGTGATCATAACTAAACTGCAAATTTAAAAACGCTGTAAAAAAAGAACCACTGGTCAGAAAGACCTGAAATTTCAGCAGAATGTACTTCAAATAGGGGGATTTTGTTTGGCGTGTGAAAAAAAATTAGAAAAAAGTGGCTAATAGATGGCACTGCACAGGCGGCTGTAGGTTAATTACATGAATTCTGACATGCACGATAATCAATTGTGGCTGTAAGCTGAACGTTAAACCAGTTGTGCTATTGTAAGTCAGGCAGATGTTGTGGAACTCTTGGTGTAAAACCTATTCAGAGCGACAAGGTGGTGCCACATCGAATAGGAAAAAATCGATTTTTAATTGTCCTGCGGCCAAAAACCGTAGAAAAAGCCAACAACAATTCGGTTTTTAATTGTCCTTAGTCTTCTTCAAGAAATTTTCAATAAGGTGTCCACCATTTTCTGTTAGGAGGTGTAAACGTATAACGGTATTTTCCACAGCAACTTGGTGTGTATCAGTGCTGATGCTGAGTAATGCGGCATTTCAAATCCGCTAAGGTGTCTAGTGGAGCACTGTACACAACATTTTTCCGAAATCTCCAGAGCCAAAAGTCACAGGGAGTGATGTCCGGTGATCGTGGCGGCCAGGGAGTTGGAAAATGTTGCCTGATAATACGGTCATTTCCGAAATGGCGTTGCAACACCATCGAGAATTAACGACAATTCAGGATATTCAGCATTTTATACAAGACGTTAATTTGCATATAACCCCCTGTGCAGCGCCATCTATAGGCCACTTTTTTTCCTAATTTTTTTTCTCACGCCAAACAAAATCCCCCTGTTTGAAGTACATTCTGGTTAAATTTCACGTCTTTCTGACCAGTGGTTCTTTTTTTTACAGCGTTTTTAAATTTGCAGTTTAATTATGATCACCCTGTATATTTAAATTTAAATATGACGTTCTTCATTAGGATTGGTTGAATGCCAAGTTATACCTTTTTGTTCATTATTCCTTTAAACTACAATTTTTCTCAGAAATATTTCCCTGTTATTATTACCAATTTAATTCATAACAACGCCTTTCAAGATGAACTGGTTGCGTATACTTTTCTGTTATTTGTGCCCCTTATTTGGAAATAGTGAGTTTTCGTCACTTTAACATTTGATTCTACAAGAACATATTGCTCAATATGGCTTAAGAAATACATTTCATCATGCGGATTGCTTACTGTAAGGTTTTGATTTCACAACACAGATTGCATGACACAATTTTTTGAAATTTTACATCTCAGATAATGGTTAATATTTAAACGATAGTTTATCTCCAACTTTAATATCTGAGCAGTCCCACTATTTTTTTATGTATTTTAAAGATTTTTCTACAAGAATTAGTTTCTTTAATGAGTGCTACGTTAGATAATAAGTGCTTCTGGGTGAATTCTGTGACAATCAATTGTTATACATTAAAATATGATATATTAATGTTCTATAACTTAATCGTTTTAAAATTTGAAATAATGCTTTAATGATTATTCCAATAAAATAAAAAAGCATACTTCAAAAAATATTCATCTGCATTATTAAAATTAATTTGTATAACTAAAGCAAATCAATCACATCTCATGTCCAGAAAATTTTTGGAAATAATTACTATATTTTTGCTTCAGAAAATTTTAATTCAAATATTTATTAAATTTATCATAATTAGCTTTGGATGAAAATAAATTATTTCTGTATGTATTCGTGTGATATTTATTTCTAAAATTGAAGTATTTATGCCATCAAATCTGTTGCTTCAATCTTATTTCTTCAGAAATGCTAAACTACTAACCAGTGCCTTGCTGATATGTTGCAAATGCGGCGGAAAACCACTATCCATGGTAATTCCAGTTTCTCGTGAATAAATATTCACAAGTAATATTCCGCGAGTTATTCAACAAGTAAGAGACCGCAAGAATAGTACGGTATTCTAGGTTTATTTTAATTATATTTCTAAACTGATCAAACTAAAATTCAAAAATAAATTTCAAGAAACCAATTAATTAACTGAACTCAAATGTTCCAATTTTCATATATAATATATTCTTTTCTATCTTATACCTTTTATGATTTAATCACCTTTTTCCATATTCTCAAGAATTTAATGCATTTATCGGTTTTCTTGCCGCCCAACCTGTCTAGTGGTCAGCGTGCTTGACTGCGGATAGGGAGGTCCTGGGTTCGAATCCCGATTCAGGCATGGATGTACTTTCTCTCGCTATCTATCCTGTTTGTCCTTTCCTTGTATGAATGGGTTGTGAACGGTTGCCTACCCTATAAACGGGTTCCTATGGCATGTGTGTACTGAGGAAGTCGGACTTCACACCAAAATAGGGTTCAGTTGGAAAAGTGGAGCAGCGCACCCCATAATGCTAGCCAAGCTGGCACACGACAACAACAACAACATTGGTTTTCTTAAGTTTAATATGAATTTTTTTTAAAAAATATATAACATTAAATATATCGTAAATGTACCGTATAACTTTTCCTTTAGAATTTTATCTAACCTTTTACTGTAGCTTCTAATTCTATTGTTAAATATAAATCTGAAATTGGCTTTTATATTTTTAAATGTACCTCAGACATTGACAGTTATATAAATAATATGCTTCCTAATTTTCGTAGTTCATTTGTGAACGACTGTGAGAAATGGAATGGAAGTTATATCTGAATGTCTGTCTCTAGCTAACATAAACTTATGTTTTATTTCGATATTCTCAGAAATCTCTATCTATGTCTATGTATATATATATATATATATATATATATATATATATATATATATATATATATATATATATATATATATATATATATATATATATATATATGTATATATATATATATATATATGCATATATATATATATATATATGTATATGTATATATGTATGTGATTACAATTTAATTTAAAACATAATTATCGCTTATTTAAACTCCCTGTAAAGTTGCTTATGCGGGGAAGTGAAAAGTTTAAACGAGGTAACATTTGACTTCGGAATTCTTCTCGTTTCAAGAAATATGTGATTCATTTTTCCCTCCTTTTAAACTTATAATCTATACGTAACCATTGGCAGTAGAGAAACATTGGATATTTCCTCTTCTTTTTACATCGGATTTCCCCAAGTTTTTTTTTTTCCCCCATCGGATTTTTCTTTTTCTTTTTTTTTTTTTTTACTTACAACCTCGAATTTCCTCTTCAATCTATTTCAACAGAATAATAATGTTGAGTACACTTTCCCAATTTTCTAAAAAGTATTGTTGAAAAGTCCATTGCAGTATGAACTCTTTTGCTTATAAGTTAACCACAAAATAATGCATTAGACGGCGAAGAAAAAGAGTTCCGAAATAAATACTTAATATCTTCATAACTGATGTGAATTTTTAAACACTTAGCATTTTATTCGCTTTGTTTCATTAAAAATAATATATTTAAATAGCATTATTTTTCTAAATTTCAAATCTTCCCCAATTAATTATTTATATGATTTGAAGTGATACAAAATGATTCGCTATTTAAAACTTTAGAAAATATTTAAAGCGCAATATTTTATTTAGTTCATTAATTTTATGAGGAAATAATTACCTAAATTTTATGAGTTTATGATGCAATCCATTGAATAAATATTGCAAATTAAATATTATCTATAATTATTTATATTTACAGCTAACTATTCCAAAATAATTAACTGATTAGTTGTCCTGATATCGAAACTGCTCTTCCCACATTTTTTCCCTGATTGCAAAATTTTACTTTCATTAATGTGTAGGTGTATAAAGAATGTCACCTCATGAATATATTATTCCACACTAGCTGACGTAACGCTTTGTTACAACAATGCCCATTTTACCCAATTCTGTTTCCGATTTCCACACACGATTAAAAGTCTTCAAGTTATTCCAGTCTACTTGCAAACAATTAAATATTGTCTGTCGATTCTTAAATGAACTTGTTTTCTAAAACCGAATTAAAATCTTGGAGAAGGTCATTAAACATCTTGAAAGAAAGAAGTCAACCATAAATTCCTTAAGTTGACACGTTTTTAATACTGGGATGCTTGAAAATGAAATGTAAATGTTATGAACAAAAATTATTGTGTGCAAATTAACAAATATCTTTTATTTATTTATTTTTTCATGATAACAAAGAAACTTGTTGTCTTTATCGCTTTTGAGTAAACATGAAACCGTCAATCAGCTTCAATAAACAATGAAAGATTCTGCCGCTTCCCGTAAGCTCAGCAAAGTGAAGCATCATTTGCCGCAGGCAGTGGTTGGGAGGGTGACCACGGTGTACTCTCCTTCACTCGGTTGCTGGAACTCCGTAGGTTGGGGACGTGTCTACGTTAATCTGTGACGTCCAAAGTCCTTCCGCTGGTGTGGCGTGGATGTGGAGAGGAGGGTGCCAGCTCAGGTGTGGCCTCCTCACCTGACCTTGGTTCAAAATTACGAGGCACCTTAATTAGAGCAAAGACGTACTTTCACCTTCGTGGTGCTCTGTTCCAAACGAAAGACGCACCCTATTGACTTAATTCGCACTGCCAACGGCATAGCGAGCTTGGCTTGTCCAAGTGTCATAAGTAACAACAACAACAGCAACATGAAAGATTCTTATTCAAAGAATATTATTTGAATCATTTCAGTCGTTAATTACTATTTACAGTATTTGCTTATGAAAAAGCACGTTTACACAATTCATTTTTTAAGCTCTAAGTTAATCAATCGATAGAAGAAATAAATGCGGCATAAAAATTGCATTGATTCTAAGTTTAAAAAAATGCACACCATCCAATAAAGGAAATTTCCATTGTAAATTCAATTTTCATGGTTGAACAGAAATCGCTATTCATATTAATTTACATATTAATGTACAGATATTAATTTATATATGTCATATAGTTTATATATAATTACAAATTGATTAGATATTAGTTTATATATTGATATTTGAGTAAAGAAAAGATGTCCAACCTTGGGGGTGTGTTGGAATCTCATAAATGGAGGAATTAAATGCCAAAAAATACTAATCTATATAAATAAAATCCCTTTATATCTCCAGGTTTAAACTAATACTGACAGCACGCAATAGAATGAATTTCATACCAGTTTGGTGATCTCTTGATAACTTAAAATATAGGTTATGTTTCATATCGACATTTTGACTATGGGATTATAATTAACAAAGTTTGTAATTATTCATTCTTTCTCATAACTTAGTAACTCTGAGTTAAAATTTCTGTGTAGCTTCCTATGCTTGGTCATCTCTGTTAATATACAGGGTGATCTTTTTTAAAGTGACAGTGTTTGGAGCGCCCTGTAGCGCGATCTAATATAGCCGGAATGGCACCAAACTTGGTATTCAGATTAATCAAGGCACGAGAAAAATGATTCCGTGAAAGAAAAGAATTTTAGTTCCAAAAATCGCCACTAGGTCATTCTGTGGCGCTTTACAATGTATAAAATGGGAGAAAAGAGAAATACTGACACATACAATCGCACAGTTAAATTATCAATGTTGACTTACTACATTAACTTCCCCGGTGAGGAATTGGATCACATTCCATGTGAGCACCGTTCTCAGAAATAACACCGTGCATTCTGTGCACAATGTTCTCCACAGCTGTGCATAACATATCACGAGGAATATTCCGCACTGTCTTTGTTATGTTGTCCTTTAAAATAAACAAATTTGATACTCCACCAACATAAGCGTAAGTTCCGATAACGTGAGAGGTATGGCCACTGGAGCTCGTTTATTTCAGCTGAGATTATTTGTCGGAGCTGTCTACTACTTGCTTTTATAGCCCCTATTACTGGCACTGTCATCGAACATTTACATTTTGCTTTGATACCTGTGTTTTATGCTAATTCTCGTTATTGTAAACTACAACAGTGTCACAAAATGCCCTAGCTGTGACTTTTGAACTAAAACTTTTTTCACGGAATTTTTTCCCCATGTCTTGATTAGTCTAAATAGAAAGTTTGGTGTCATTTCGGCTATTAGATCGCGCTACAGGACGCTCCAAACACTGTCACTTTAAAAAAGATCCCCCTGTACTTGCGCACATCGCACAGCATTTTGGAACTTTGTTCGCTTCAAATATGGAGATGAGTTGTTTTTTATACTCACTTAAAGTTGCCATTTAAGTGTAACTGTTTGTGGTAAATAAGAAATAGGTATGATATCGTATCATCCTTTTTGTTTATATTTGTATAATTTTCTTTGATAAAATATGTATATATATATATCCAATAATGATTTATAACAAAGTAGAAGCAGTCTGCAATTTAGAGGAAAGTAATGCGACACAATGATACTTTGTAAAAAAAATTATGGACAGTTAGTTGAGAAAAACCATAACCCCACTTATAAACATCACAGTACTTGAAAGTCGGCATTTTATTTCTTGTTAAATGTGCCTTGCACCATGGACATTTTGTGATTGTTAAAAAATATCGAAAAATATTTCAGAATTTGTTGACATTTGAATTTTTAAACCCCAAATGATTTAAATGCACAGATAAAAGGAAAGATTCGTAAATTTATTATTGTATTAAACAGGTTGTATTTAAAAAATTTATTTTTTTTATTTCACAATTTAGTTTAAATTTAATATTGCACCAACACGCATATAGATAGATAGGTAGGTAAATGGGCACCAGAATAGATTTATAGTTCGATCAATATATATATATATATATATATATATATATATATATATATATATATATATATATATATATATATATATATATAGATAGATAGATAGATAGATAGATAGATAGATAGATAGATAGATGTTGAGATGTATAGATTTGTAGACAGAAATAAATTTGATGAGTAGTTTTAATGTTTGTTTCTAAAATAAATTGATCTTCAGAGATTAATACTATCTTTACTGACAAAAATGCCACAAATGAAATGTTAGATTTCTATAAGTAATAGGGAAAAGTTTAACTTAAGGATATATAAAAATTCTAATGATTAATATTGAAAATTTTATGTTCATAATTAAGTCTCTGGCTTAGTCGCACATTAATATTAAAATAATATACCGATTCACTTACTTGTTTATTCTCTCCAACATTTTCACCAAAAAATAGGTCAACAAATACTAGAAAGTTTATTAACTTTTTTTAAATGTAAATTTATTTGCTTTTTATATATTGTATCTCTGTTGTTGTTAAACATAGCAGTTAACTTATATCTTCATCGAAACAAATTGACAAAATTTTTATTTTTAATTTTTACATCTGCACAGTTAGAGAAAATTTAGTCCAAAATTTTCACCAAAAAAAAAAATACTTCGCCAAATGATACAATTTTTAAAAATAAAAAAAAAAATTCCAATTGCAGTGGAAGAAATGGTGCAATTAAACACATAAATAGAGACGAAATTTTTATTTTTTATTCATATTCCAATTTTTAGATCTCAACAATTGTAGAAAATGATGCAAATATATAAAACTTTTATGCACTACTAATAAAAAAGTTTACAATATGAGCTTATAAAATAGCTGAGGTTTTTCTTCACTAAGTTGCAACATCTGGAGGTAAATCGCAGTGTTTGGCGAAATAATTTTATTCGCGGAAACTTTCAAAAATATTGTAAGTAAGTATCAAAATAACGTACAGGCCAAAAGAAATTCCTTAAAGGACCTCTAAATTAAGATTTCAAAACAAATAAAACAGAAATACATTCCCAAAAATATCCTCTAATAGAAGAAGCCTGCGTACGTTTCCTGGCTATAAAATCCGTGTAAGTGCACCATTATTTTATATGTTATGACTATGTTTCCTGACTTCCGTGCCCCATTAATGCTGGTTTATTTACCACTCATAAGGAATGTGCGAAAACCACTTAGATGACCAATTTTAAGAAATTCTGTGTTATTGCCCATATTTTATCATGAGGACACCTTTCACCAAGCATTGCTTTATGTCTAGAGGAGATGCAGTAACGCAGCCCAGAATATACGTCATCAAAGTAAATGTTAATTACTCCATGATCATTTTCATAAACATTGCATTAATAAACGTTTTTATCCAATGAAATGATTCGTTTTGTTATTTTTAATAAATTAGTGAATAATGCTGCAAAAATTTCTATTATGCTAGGGGACAATTTTAAAAGGCAATAAATTAGGTAGTTATAAGTGTAATAATTATAATTTTGGGTGTTTAATATTTTTTATATTTATTATTATTTAGTTTATGATCTTTTTTTTAACGCTTTCTCCATCTCTTTCTAATTACACACACACACACACACACACACACACATATATATATATATATATATATATATATATATATTTCGTATTCATCACATATAAATAGGAAAAATCATTTTTAATATGCAACCATTTTAGCACAGATTTCATTATTCAAACTTTCTCATTAAATATAAAATTCTTTCTCTTAAATCACTGTATTTGCATTACTTTAACTTTCCTTAAAATTTTTTTGGTTAGGAAAAAAAACATAAGTTTTCATAGTTTATTCTATTGAAATATTGAGGAAAAACAGAGCACAAATGAATATATATAATAAGCTTAATTATTTTATCTTTTCACAATTTTAAAAATTCAAGTAAGAGGATTTTTTTAATATTTATTGTTCCTCTCTAGTTTCCTTTCGAGGATTAAGAAAATATTATTGCAAAGTCCAACAGAAAAAAAATTAATTGATTAGTGTTTATGTAAATCACTTTCATAAATGCTGTTTGCAAAATTAAAAACGTTAATAATATTATTAAGGAAACACATTTAAATTCACAAATAGGATCTTTCTAGGAAAATACATGAACTTTTATAAGCACAATTTATGGTTTTCCTGTTATCTATCGTATAAACAGAAACACGATCTTTCTATAAAAAAAATAATTCACAACGAATACTTCTATTCTTTGATTAATAGTGTTTCCTGTAACGTACAAGACAAATATAAAAAATTCTTTGTTACGGAAATCTATGACCAATTTGTGTCCTGGAGCTACTGTATGTAAATTGCAGCATAGTTTTTATGATTAACTTATTTCCACCATCATAACTCTTTGTTTTACTTTTCATGGCATAGATATTAAGGCTTCGTGGATAGCATACAATAATAACGTTGTTTTTGCCATTAATTCACGATTATTTTTCGTTATTTGAGAATATCCACTGCAGATTTACCTCTTTCTCGGATCCAATATCTGGATACTTCCGTCTATTCTTAAGACGGGATCATTTTTCATGTGGTGACTGTCATAAACTTATTCAATTAATCGAATCGATTGGCAATTTCGATCACGTCCAAATCGATCGTACTGTAACATCGTTTGCAAAATTAAATTTCCAGTAAAGAAATTTGTGGTGATTTATTCAATAATGTGAAAAACATTTGTAAGAAATTTGTTTGCTTCAGTAAATATGTACATTTATATCTGTATATTTTAAAACAATAATATATTTTTATCAAATTTTTTCAATTATATATAAACTTGTTTAGTTATTTCTCGTAAATGCATTGTAATTCTCGTACATTTCTGATTATAATTTTTAAATCGGTTTGTTAAAGAAGATTGGAAAATAAATTCAAAGCAAATTTCATAGTTATGCTGATATATAATAAATATTTAAATGGTTTTTTGATATATTAACAAAAGAAAAGCACCATATTATTTTTTTATTCAGAAATTCGATAACAGTTTTTTAATTTTTAAATTTAACAACAATTTGGAATTTGAATTCAAGTATTTTTTTTCACTTCTGTTCACCAGAAATTCAGTTCTCTATGTATATTTAACCAAATTTATTAATAAAAATTATAAGTTATTTTCTTACATTTGTTTAATTCTCCCTAATATTATTAAAATGCTTGAATCTGAGAGAGAAAACTTCTATACCACAACTAATTTTCAAGAATTTTTAATTTATTTGAATATTTTGAATAAGTGATGCAAATTTATGAAGTTTCATACATTATAATTTTATTTACAGAGACATTTTATAAAAAATATTAATATCTACTATTGCTTATCATACTTGCTAGTGTATGTGCACAGACATACTTACCGGTACCCAACCCAAAATAGTTAGGCAGTTCGATAGGATCTTTTAATTTAGAAGTAGGGACCATTTTCAGAATTGATCATTTGAGCCATAAAATGATTGCTTTATTTCTTTTCTCAATTTTATATTCATTTGAATCCGTTCATGAAATCCTTTCTTTTAATCTAACTCATATCCTTGCCACATCACCGACATTCTTCTGATGTAGAATTAAATTTATTTCCCTGTACACCTTTCATTAGTATCTCTCCTACACTTAGCATTCAATAAAGTAAAACATATTCAGCAGTATATTTACTTATAATATGACGACTAAAATTATGTCACAAAATAAATTGCGACTCATAAATACAAGAACACTTGCATTCATTAAAAAGAGAACACTACAACTTTCTTTTAAAAAACAAACGATAACATAATGCTTAAACATTCTATCGATTTTTATGCTAAACAATCTTAGAATAAAAATCGTTTGATTGCCATACAATGCTACAAAAGAAGGGATTTCTATTCTCTCATAATTTTAATTAATTAATATATTATTTTTAGAATATTTGGCCCGTACGTGTAAGAAAAAAACCATTTTTTTATTGAAATTTCCCAAAAAATGATTTAATTTTCACAACAGATTTAAGTCTTTTCCTACCTACTTATATATATATATATATATATATATATATATATGTATATATATATATATATATATATATATATATATATATATATATATATATATATATATATATATATATATATATATATATATATATATATATATATATATATATATATATAAATAAATATATCGTCTGCGTATTATTTTTTAAAATACTACAAATTATTTATTTTTTGTAATAAAACTGCAACCAATACACATGCTGTCAGAAATTTGTTGTATTAAAGAGTTTAATTTAACGATGCAATCTCTAGCTTTAGCTTTGATTTCGTTCTTAGCGATGAAGAAGGGGGTCAAATAGAATTGATCCATTAAAAGAACTGTTGAAAGTTGTTTTAAATATCACATTTAAGCTATGCAAATATTTTGAATCTTATGCATCAAAAATAAAATTGCATTAAAGAGGTATGTTAAAGAGGGCATTCAAGAGAAACGTTGAAGAGATGTGCTGTTTGTTAAAGAGATTTCTCTATTTTACATTCTTGCATTATTTTCATTCTATAATATAGAGTAACGTTCTCCCTCCTTCCAAATCGGAAATGGTAATCCGTTATGAAAGAATTTCTATTGCGTAGGTCTTGGAGGAAAGAATGCGTAACACTATGTCAGATGCTAATTTTTAATTTATTTTCTAAGCATCACATAACAAAATACATTAAAAATCAAATACGGATTGTGAAGCCCATAGGTATATTCATAAGAGACTGGCGTCTCAAATACTCTGAAGAATCACATACAAATCCGGCTTAAGAAGCCCAATCAATTAATTAACCATTAGTTTCGAGACTGATGTCTCTAATAACAAAACACTTATTAACAAAATGGCTTGAGAAGCCGAACTAATCGGTTACTTAGACAAAAGGAGGCTGGCGTCTCTACGAGCATAATAATGCCATATCTAAGTAGGCTTTGGGAGCCTAAAAAACAGCCATTTTTGATACAAGGCGAGGTCTTCTCTCTCCTGCACCCCCGCCGGAATTCCACTCCAAAACTAAATTAAAGAAAGAAATAAAAAACTCCTTCGCCTCTGTGTCACCCTTCTCCTCCCCGGTCGTAAAGGGTGGTGGGGTAGAGGAAGTAATGCCCGGATGTCGTCTCAAGAAGCTTCCGACTTTCACATATAGGAATAATATTTTTATAACATAATACTCAATTTTAATCAAAGAAATATATTTAAAATGCAGTAAGTGAATTCACAAATAAAAATTTAGTGTTATAAAATCAATTTTAAAATAAAGAATCTTTAAATTTAAAATAATTTTTAAGATGCATAAAAATATTTTTTGTACATTAGTACTCAAACTTACTGAGACATTCAATGAACAATAGACTAATTAAAAGTACGAGAACTTGCGTTGACTCTTGAATACCAGAATAAAATGGTCACATCTCTTTAACGAAGTAAAAAATGATGCTAACAATACAAAGTATTAAAATGCATATCGTGTCAAATACGGTAGAACTCCAACTATTCGAATCACTTTCAAAGTTTCAGAAAAACAAATTAGACTGAATAAAAGAAGGAAAGTGAAAAAAAGGAAAAAGCTCAAGAAAAGGAAAGGTAAGAGAAGGGAGAAGATGAAAATGAGTGAGAGAGAAAGACGCGCGTGTCACTTAAGGAATTAAAAAAGAGAAAAAAATTAATTCCTGGTTCTTCAGAAGTCAGTGTTGAAGATATAGAAGAATGGAATATGAATCACAGACCCTAAATTTCAAATTATTTTAAACCTATTTAAAGTGTTGATTTCGATAACCTGAATGTCCAACTTAAGGCAGACATGAGCTAGTGAAGTTTTTTCTGGCGTTGAAACTGCTTTGAAATGGAGGGAGCGCCCGCCCGAATGGGACCCCATGCAAATTCTCCCTGTCAAGCTGAAGAGCGACTTGGCTGCCCGAAAACGGATGAAGGCAGCTCACTCTGACCGAGATATTCAACATTGTACACTGAGTTAATGTACAGCACGTTTAAATACCTTAACATGTAAAAGTATTGCATTTTCATTCAAATGATTAAAAGTCTTTTTCCTTAACAATATGTAGTTTTTTTCCAATTTTCAACGCACAATAATTATAAAAAAATCGATCCTTTTTCCGGAAAAAATCGAATTATTAGAATATTTGATTATCCGAATGGGATCCGGTCTCCGTTGGTTCGGATGATTGGAGTTCTACTGTATAACATAAGTTAAAGAAACAATATATTTTTTTGACGAACTCTGATTTCATTTTAAACTCACGAATAAATTTTTGTGAGAATATCGTATCTTACAAGATAAAATAATAGACCCAAAATTCTCATGCATAAAAGCGATTTTTTTTTTATTGAAATATCTCATTTAATTGCATTCATATCTTTAATTTCGAACAACAGCATATTAAGTTTTCAAAATATCAAATTTTAAAAATAGAACAAAAGAAACATTTTTTCACGTTTTGTATGCATTCAAAACTTGGATCATTCTCTGTAATGCTAAAGAACAAAAAAAAAAATATTTCTAAACCTTAAACTCGGTATCTTTTTTCCTCTTTCTAGCCATTCACTTTCACCTGTTTCTTTAGTTCTGAAATTGAAATGTCGACCTTTTCTTAGTACACATGGGGTGTGGTACATTCCCCAATCCATCCCGCTGAGAGACACGGCTTTTCGAATATCCTGAAGCAACATTGTATCGGCGATTCCAATGAATTTCTTTCTTCCGAAGAAAGGGCATTGAGAATAAGAGATCGGGAAAAATATCCCTCACAAAAATAAAAAGTAAATAGTGGATGGGAAATGCTCCATTCATACATAGCGTGCTTATTTATTGACCATAGTATTTATGATTTCTACACTTACTAAACTAATAATTTATGGTTTACTTAAAATAGGTTAGTTTAGAATTTTCTGTATGCCCTAAATTATAAAAAAAAATATATATGAGGATGTGAGATCTATCATGGACTTCACTTGGGATTTAAATTAAAATTATATTTTTCATGCGTCTGAAATATGGAATTCCAAGCTAAAAAAAATTTTTGGCATTACTTTTTGTGGAAAGTAATGCAGATAGCAATACTTGCTGCAATAGTTGTCTACAATGCCTATTGAAATTCTAAAGACTTCATTACACAATTTAGTAATCAAAATATTTTTTTTATTAAATAATTTAGTGATTGAAAATGCCTTCAGAATTTCACTGGAAAATATAGCCTAACATTTGCAACATTCTTGCCATTTTGCTTTCCTGTTCAAATGGCGAAGACAAGTTCTACAGCCATGATCTTATTCAGGAATTTTTCAGAAATATGCTACTTTTGATTTGAAATTCTAATCTCCTACTTTTTTAGTATACTAATACGTGTATGAATTATCCTACATGTTTTTGTAGTATTAAAGTTAGAAATATAGCTATGACCTTTTCATGATACTAACACTGGGCATAATCACATTCCATAAAAGAAAGAAAAAATAATAATAATTAATTTTGGCGTAAGCAAGCCATTAGTCACAAGATTTATAAGAGATTGCTTACAAATATTGGAACTATTAATTTAGAATTCTATTAAATAATAAAAATTTAACTCGACCTTGCCGATTTAAACTAATTATAAATTGGATGTTTTGTCTTGTCTCTTTCGGTAAAATCCTAGAATACATAACACGTTTGGCGTGGTTTTCAAAAATGTCGCCAACGGCGATATTTATGCGATTCATAACTATCAGTATACGCCAGCATTTCATAATCAAAAGCTTATGACCTTCAATATGTAAATACATAAACACACAATTCGAATATCAATGTCATCAAATCCATCGTGTTACGGATACTAGGATTAAGCTTTCCTTTTTCGTTTTTTCTATTGTCAACGTGTTAATGGCTTGAATCAATGGCAAACGCGTTCTCAAACCGATGTTTTGGTCTTTATATAAGAAATCGTTTTGTTAACAAAATGAACTTCGACACTATTCTAAGACATTCGATGGTGAACTTGAAGAATAAGACCCCTCGAACAATAAGATTTCAGGGTAGGCAACAAACTCGTCGACAAGTCGGATTTACGACGGCATCTCGTTACGTTATCGTTATTAGTTATGTGTGTGACATAGATGTGTAACCCAACTTAGAGGCGTGGATGTTTGTCATAGTTCGTAATCCATTTCAAACAATGACAATAGGCATGGTGGTAAAATTACAGCGTAGAAAAGATTTTTCCCACACAGAAATTTAACCATGTTAATAATTAATGGGCGCCGCCCAACTTGTCTAGTGGTCAGCGTGTTTGACTGCGGATAAGGAGGTCCTGGGTTTGAATCCCGGTTCGGGCATGGGTGTACTTTCTCTCTCTATCTATCCTGCCTTTGTCCTTTCCTTGTATGAATGGGTTGTGAACGGTTGCCTACCCTATAAACGGGTCCCTATGGCATGCGTGTACTGAGGAAGTCGGACTCCACAACAAAATATAGTTCAGTTGGGAAAGTGGAGCAGCGCACTCTATATTGCCAGCCTAGCTGGCACACGACAACAACAACAAGGTTAATAAATTTATTTCCTAATAATTATTAACAATTTTATAATCTTGACGAAAAGATTGTTGAAAATTTCTTAGTAAAAATTTCTTTAAATATTATATTTGTGTCCAGAATTGGTATTAATTCCCTTAACTTTATTTTTAAGAAAGCTTCTAACTTTAGGCAAAGTGACTACCCAAAATTCCATGTCTGATCTGCAATTGTAGAAATACAAAGACGAAATTATAATCAAATCATTAAATCATTTTAATTAACTTGTATTCAAATTAGGTAACTTTTTTGGGTTCAAACCATTGTAGCTTTCGCTGAAAAGTAAGAAATGACTTTGAAAATTTCTATTTTTAGGTTGAACTTAACATCTATTTTTATAAATCAGTATAAAGGGCACAATGATACTATTATTCCAATCAACAATAATTCCATTATATTTTAGATATGAGTAAATTTATTTCTTTATTACAAGTTGTCAAAAAATTACCTATGACGTCGTTAGCTCTCTGGCCTTGTAGTATCTCTGAACAGTACCTGTTAATAATAGTACGAGTCAAAATGGTTAGCGTCAAAAATTTGATCTTGCTTACACAAAGGGCACAAGGAAGAACTCCAAAGTTTAAACGATGTTAATAAGCCGGCAAACAGTCATGGGATATAGAACGAAGAAAAAGTGCCACACATGTGCTTTTAAGAAAATCGGGAATAGCCTTTGACCCCTTAATCAGGAATACCCAAGGCTTATTAGCAGAATCATATCATGCCTTCTGCTTTATTCTAGCAGCATGAATTCTCTTAATCAATTTTACTGAAGGGAAACAATGGGTAGTCAAAGGGGTCTCTGAAGTACCCTTGCACTTTCCTTCTCCAAAAAATTCAGCCAACTCATTTCTAGGAACCCCACAATGAGCTGGAATGCACCTGAAAGAAACAGATATTAACCCTGCAAGATCTCTTCACTAAAAAATGCGGATATTATCAAATTATTGTTAATTTTCAATAAATTGGTGGACTGATTTAGAGTCAGGCAAGATGGGAAGAAGATTGCCGGACAAACAGGTGCTTTAATGCGATGTAGATAGCCCCAATTTAACCGTCGTCATGTGTCAGAGTGAACTGCGAGAAATGAATAAATCATTGTTTTGAACAGAAAACTATCAAATGGATAGATTATTATTTGGAATGAAAATAAAAATTACTTTTTTTATGGAAATTTTGGAATTTCTACTTATGAACTTTCTAGTTAATCACCCATCTGTAACATAACTCCAACATTAAGTTGATGTATATGAATGTGACAAGTACTAAAAAAATTTAATGATTTGTAAGACCTATGAATGCACATTTTGAATTTGTGTTAAAACTATTAACAGACTAAACAATTTGTACATTAAAAATACTCAAGAAGAGAATTTCAATCCGAAGTTTAAAAAAAGCACTTTACCACAATTTTTAACAATTCCAATAAATTCTGAAGGAATCAGTTACTTTAATTACATCAAATATGGCACTTAAATGAAGGGTATGTTGTTAACTCTACTATTAAGATGGGCGCTCCGTGGCTGAGTGGTCAAAGTATCACTCCGCTAATCGCTTGAGAGCGTAGGAGTGTGGGTTCGATTCCCACCGTGGCCCTGGGTGTTTTCTTCTGTGGTTGTACATCTGCCATTGTGCTATTTGTCCTATTGTCGACGAAGACTTACAAGCGGATCTCAAGAATCAAGCATACAAGTCTCAATATATATAATATAATAAATAAATACTATTAAGAGATTTAATAGTTTATACTTCTTTTTATTTAATTTTCAGAAATCATAGTTGAACGAAAAAATATTTTTAAATATTTCTACCATAGTAACTCGAACGAACATTCTAATAAGGATTTCGTTCCCATGTTTTGTAACATCTGTCAAAAGTATTTTCTAAGTCATAGACTGCTTGGATTATTACTTTTTTTGAAATTACATTCTATATTCTTCAATCAACGCATGCATTAATTACTACACATACGCCATCGTATCCAGAGAACAGAACCTTATTATTATCGGGAATAATGAGCTACTGCGAGCGATGAGTTTGATAACAGCTCATGAATTTTTTATTTGTTTTCGAGAAGACAGGAACAAGGACACGCTGCTTTCGTGCTGCAAGATTCGATTCAAAATATAAAAGGGAAATAAATCGCATGTCTGTTTTGATATTGGCGTGTGAAAAAATACACAAGCTTAATGAAAAATACGATATAAATTCTGAATACCAAAACGTATTGTAAGGAATAATTAGTTTTCATTTTGATTTTAAATCATACTTATCAACGTCCAAAAATGATACCAAATGTCTAAAAATTGAAAATATTTTGCTTTTGTCGCTTCACAAAGTAACAATAATGTTTTTTTAGATAGTCTGTTATATTTGATTCTTTAATTATCTCATTTAAATGATCAACCGTTTTGCTTCATCTAGTATTAGTTGCTTTCAAATTATCCCTTAAATCTAGAATTTTTATTCTCTTAGTCGCAGAGTTAAATATCTTCTTCTTTAACACTAATTTTAAATAAGGTTTAACAAAATTGAGAATAACAAATGTATATAACTTTCCTTTGAATAGAATCCGCTGTTAAGCGACATCTTTTGATGATAAACTTTACGAAAAATTTCAGAAATGTACTCAAACTCCTATAGCAAAGAGTATTGTATATTGTTCCATATCCGGACTGTATTGCGGGGGTTTCAGTTACTCCCATCAGAATGATATTAATAATTCGACAGTAATTGGGGCTCAGCGTTTTTACGTTGCTGTACAGATATGCAACACTTGCCGAGTTATTTTCTATAACATCCACTAAATGTCGACACATTTCAGAAATAGAAAATTCTTTTTCATTTCTTTACTTTAACCTCCAATTGATTTTCTATTATTATTGTTATTGCAATTCTAAATTTGTGGTCGACGTGCTATATG
Source organism: Latrodectus hesperus (assembly GCA_037975125.1). Classification (NCBI taxonomy): domain Eukaryota; kingdom Metazoa; phylum Arthropoda; class Arachnida; order Araneae; family Theridiidae; genus Latrodectus; species Latrodectus hesperus. The sequence goes on from JAJQOW010000835.1 coordinate 58,293, forward strand.
CGATCTGCGCTCTCTACCAGCAATATTCTAAAGCTGTTGCCGCACTGTTTGTTGAGGCAAAGTCTGTAATCCACAAATAAATAGATAAAAAATTCACACCTGTGTCGAAACGCTTGTTGCTTTATTTTCTAAAATATTTTTGTTGCTTTATTATATATATATAATATAATATAAAATGTTGATAAAATATTTCCAAATGCACAAGTAATAATTATAGTACATATTTATATTCATAATTCATATTGATATGTACTACGTCTAAAAAATTATAGCAGCCAAAAATTTAACATGTGAACATATCGCCAACATTTTATAAAAAAGAATAATTATTATTTCGCGTGTAGGTAGAATATAAAATCCTATTTATAGTACTAAATTTTTCTTTTGTGTGGAAAATAAAGTGAAGTAATTTTAGAGTTCTATAGTAAAAAAAAATAAATGAGAGATTGTTTTTTAACCATCTGTTGATCCTTCTTTATGGTTGAGATCCTGAGTATGCCACTTTATAGCGATTTTCATTGGTGCAAAATATCCATGACGTCAGATAACGTTTCATTCACGTCATATCGTATTGAAACGACGCTGTAAATCCGACTTGTAGATGAATTTACTGCCGGCATTCAAATTACATTCTTTGAGCGTCAGCAAACAAGGCGAAGTTCACCATCGAATGTCTGAGAATAGTGTCGAAGTTCATACTGTTAATAAAACGATTTCGTATATAAGGATCCCAAAACACCATCGGTTTGAGAAGACGTTTTCCATTGAGTCATGCCCTTAACACATGAACAATAGAACAGCAGTAAAAGCAAAATGAAAAAGACATGACAAAACATCCACTTTCTGTTTAGGGTTGGATCCTAGCAGAGCCCCCACCCTTTCCGCAAATGATTTTGGTTGGCGATAATTGTGGTTTGCGCCAATCTTGATAACCCTACTTCGATACACTAGATATGATAAACGAAATTGTTTTTGGAATTTCGTTCTGACTTGACGCTTTTCTTCAGTTTGTTACCAAGGGTGTGGGATCTCCCTAGGATTTTACCTATGGTTAGTTTAAATGGGAACAAGTTCAATATCCCCATACACTTGGCGACGCGGCGAATTTTTTGTCGCCAAGTCACCAAGCTAGGTGCGCGTTTATAAACACGGGAAATTTCCCGAAGTTCGATCAAAAAATAAGCATTTCAGAAATTTTAAAAAGGGAAATAAATGTAAATATTGGACTTACTTGATATGAAGTTAAGCTGACATGTCGATTGGTATATTTATTTCGACATTTTATTCGTTCGTCACCAGTGTCACATTTCAGTAAAAATAATTATCTAATTTTACAAAAAAAGCATGCAAAAATATTTTTCTAAATATATACACTTTATAAAATTTAAAAAAAAGCATACAAAAACTTATTTTTCAAATACATACATTTTTTTAAATTTAAAAAAAAAACATGAATAAAATATGTTTTAAATACAAACACTTTTTAAGTAAATAAAAATGAAACACGAATACAATAAAAAAATACATGTAAGCAATAGAATTTAAATAAAATAATAACTTCTCCAAATCCAATTTCCGTTAATTAATATTTGTGAATCCTAAATTAATTAATAGTTTGGAATCCTGAGCAATAATCTATCATTATTATCTTTAATTTTTGCTAAAATAATTTGTTGATACATTTCAACAACATTTTGAGCATGAGACATTTTAAATTAAAACAATAAATAAGGTAATTAAAACATTAAAAAGTTGATAATAAATTAAGAAAACGAACTAAGGAAAAAAGAATATTTAACGATTTTAAGTATATAAATTTAAAAATATCATTTAATAAAAAAATATATATTAAAATTAAACCAAATAAAAGTAAATAATATAAAAGAAATAGTAAAAAAAAATTTACGATAATTGGACACTGGCGACAACGAAACAGAAGAGCGAGAAATGCAGCGGGAATCAGTAAATGAAATTAAAATGACTAGCAATTAAAACGTAGAACAATAAGCAAAGAAAGTTCTGGAAAGTTCTCGAAGTGAAACTAAAAAAGCTATTGCCACTAAAAAAAAGCACATATATAACGTAAAAATTATTTATAACGTGAGAAAAACGGAATCTGGCAACGAAAAAATAAAAATAGTAACAAAAACTAAATTTGGCAACAATATAATAAAAACAAAAGCTGAAATCGGCAACACTACAACGTAAACAACGGTTACCAGATTTGGCGAGAAATCAGTGTATGGGGATACTGAACTTGTTCCGTTTAAATTAACAAGGACACAATTTAAATTTTTAAAAATTTCATCAATTATTAAAATTCTAATTTAAGAATTGCAATATTTGTAAGCAATCTCTTTTGAATTTTTAAGATGAATGCCATGCTTACGTCATCATTAAAAATTTTCTTATTTTAATTTTTTTCTGTTGTTCTTGTTTTATTGTTTGCTATTTCGTTTTATATGGTTGCTCAGAGTGATTTCACTCAGTCGAATTATATCATATTAAGTGTCACTCTAAAAGTTTAAATATCCTTTAAAACTATGTTAATTCTGAATTCTTAATTCCATCTCAAAAAGTAAGCCATCAGTAAAAAAAAAAAAAAATTTGAATGGCGGGTACTGGGTGACTTCTACAACAAGACCTGGAAACTGCTACTCATTTATCGATACTAGGGAAGGAGACACCTGTCAACCAAATCACATAGGAGAGTAGCTATGATGGTTTGATTATCTATGGTCTAACCCTTTTGATTAGAAAATTTATATACCAATTTAACTTCAATTTGTCAAATAATCCACATCCTAATAACCTACTTATCTTGCATATAAATTGTTTGCATGAAATTTCTCTAATTTAAGAAACTCTTTTATCATGTGTTTATTATCAACAAATCAACTTATCAAGTTAGATAAAAAATAAAAATAAAAAAGTTTATAATTTCTTTGCCAATTTTGCCTAAAAATATATACATTGATCGTGAATTAAATGAAACGCAAGCATTCAGTTTGCGAAAATGTGCAAATTATATATTATAAACACTTTTCAACCGTTATGAGAAAGATATACTTTATATTAACTTCTAATCGCTTGGTGTGGGTTCGATTCCCACCGTGGCCCTGGGTGTTTTCTTCGTTATTCTTCTGTGGTTGTACATCTGTCATTGTGCTACTTGTCCTAATATCGACGAAGACTTACAAGCGGATCTCAAGAATCAAGCATACAAGTCTGAATATATGTAATGTAATAAATAAATAAATTAAATAAATAAATTATATTAACTGCGATAACTTGTGTTTTGATGAAAATAAAAGAATATTGTATGATCCTTAAAACATGAAAGTAAAAAGAGTAAGAGCCCAAATATATTTCCATTTTCCCGGACCCTAATGTAGTGATGATTGATTTTTCGTTGGACTTTAATGGGATAATTTTATAGAAAACGAATTGCTTATTTCGGAATAAAAGAGTACGGACAAAAGCGAAAAATGTAGTCATTGTCAATTCTTCTCACTATGTCGACTTAAAATACTTGAGAAAACGGAATTTGCACAAGTGGGAAGAAACTACGAGTATCTTTCGAAACGCAGAAATGCTAATAAAAAAGGTTAATCGGATCACCATGAATTTGCTTCAGATCATAGCATGAAAACGACTCTGAAAAGATGACAAGTCTATTTCTTACTTTTATTTCGAATACAGAATGGTCATCATAATCTCTTGATATTAATCCAATTGAACTACAAAATAAATAAATAAATGATTTTGCAAATCACAGCATCTCAAATAATTGTGTTAATATTTAATACCTGAAGAAATTCACTTTTCCACGAGTGGAACAAACCCACACCAAAGACACAGAAAATCATTTTAAAAAATTGCTGAAGCGCTTAAGATGAAATGTATCGCAGATAAATGAAGCTACAGAAAAAATACATTTCCTATATGTATATGCGATATGTAAATGAATTCAAGTAAATAATAATAAATTATGGTTCATAATAGGTTATACTATACTTTCTTCATGATTTCAAGATATGAGTTGACAGTGAGTAAAACAAGCGCAATATTTTTGTCAATAATTTAAAAATATACATAAAAACTCTAAAATAATTTTGCATGTATATCAAATGTAAGACAAAATTATTTAAAACAATCAATTAGAGCTATAAGCCTTCATTAAGCCACGAATCAAAGTTTCATAACAAAGCTCTAACTCATACAATTCTCAAACTCAATACACTGTAATGTCTTTCAGAAGGAAAAATATATATTGCCTGCCTTCTAAATGATTCAAGAAAAATCTCCAAATACAAATCTGAGAAGATTTACGAATCATCTATACCAGTCGCTACAATTTAAGGTTCGGGTGCCATATTTTGCACATGGTGCAAAGATTATTGTCACTTTATAAAGTTCTCACATGACTTTTGTTGAATACAGCGGATATTTGGTTAAGTCGGGACTCAAACTCACTGCCTTCTGAGAATGAGAACGATGAGCTAAACGAGGCTTTTGCATTTAAAAAGTTTAAGTTTTACGAGAGCTTCTTAAAGGGAAGAAATATATATATATATATATATATATATATATATATATATATATATATATATATATATATATATATATATATATATATATTTAGGTTGGTGCGTATGAAATGTCGGATTCTCTTTACATGCGGACGTTTTCCTCCCTGTTTTCGTTATACTTTTGTATTTGGCATAACCTCATTCATACTCGTATTGTCCATTGCCAGAGACTCATTTCAGCAAAATAGGTTTTCTCGAAGGTCTTCCCTTTTTTATTTCTTTTGAGTTTATTGCCGATATGAATTCTGCCGACATTCGCGTCATTTTCTTATATGAGTACAAACTTGGTAATAGTGCTGCAAAAGCTGCACGCAACATAAACCAAGCGTTTGGGGAAAATACGGTTAACGATCGGAAAGTGCAGCGTTGGTTCGAAAAATTTCGGACTGGCGATTTTTCACTGCAAAATGAGCCGCGCGGAAGACCCAAAACGTCTGTGAAGAATGATGACCTGAAGGCTCTAGTGGAAGCGGATCCAGCCGTATCCACGAGGGAACTTGCTATCAGGATGAAAGTTGACCCTACAACGATATTGAGACACCTTTCTGAGATTGGCAAGGTTAAGAAGATGGACAAGTGGGTACCGCACGCACTGACAGAGCGAAATAAGCTGGATCGGTTAAACGTATGCTCATCATTGCAGCATCCACCCTATTCACCGGATCTCTCGCCGACCGATTTTCATTTTTTCAAGCATTTAGAGCTGTTTTTAAGGGGCAAACACTATGAAAATGAAGACAGTCTAAAAAACTCGATATCAGAGTTTATTAATTCTAAAGACCAAAATTTTTTAAGACAGGCATCTACGCTTTAAAATCTCGTTGGGAGAAGTGTATTGAAGCGAATGGAGCATACTTTGATTGAATAAACAGCTTTTGAAGAAAGATATGCAGTTTTATACAATCACTTAAGAATCCGACATTTCATACGCACCAACCTAATATATATATATATATATATATATATATATATATGTATATATATATATATATATATATATATATATATATATATATATATATATATATATATATATATATATATATATATATATATATATATATATATATATATGTATGTATGTATATATATATATATATATATATATATATATATATATATATATATATATATGTATGTATGTATATATATATATATATATATATATATATATATATATATATATATATATAAATATATATATATACGAATAAAATGGCATTGTGATTGCCATGATTACGTTAGATTCAAGAGCTAACAGAAGATGTGTGCAACGGGTCTTAATATCGAGTGATGATGTGCTTTGGCTTAAGACTGTTTTCAATGTCAGTGAAAAAATTATTCTTTTGAAGAATTCCTCGTATATCCAATCTTCACTTTCAGAGATCCCATATATTTCAGTCAAGTGCTGTGTTCACCTTCAACGAAGTAACGACTTCCATTACTCTTAAAAGGCCTCGAATAAAATAAAAATATTCTACAGGTTCAAGAAAAGTTTTTCGAATTTCGTTCGAGAAATGAGCCATATGAATTCGGATATTTATCGCTCTTCTTCTAAAACCGTCAAATTAGTTTTAACTTCTACTAACACAAATTAATGGTTTGTTTTCGGTCATCAACGACTTTTCACTCGTTTTAATTTTGCAAAGCAGAGATTTTAAATTTTATTCTTTCACTTTAGATTTTTATCACACTTTATTTCTATTAATAAAATTTGTCAAATATCAGATATTTCTGCAAAAAACATTTTTTAAAAACTTTTTTCTGATTATTTTTTTATGCTGATTAAAAAAAATTATCCAACACTCACAGATCCTTTACTGTTTTACGTTTTCCCATTTAAAATCTTTTTTCCGGTAAACAATTTTATGCTTTAAATATAAATAAACTCATTTTTAAATCATTTAGATAATTTATGCAATTATTGCACTTTTATTTAAACGTTTTAAAGTAGAAAAAACTATAGAATAAGCTGTAAAAATTGTTTATATTAAACTATCTGTAAATTAACCATTTGTATGAGATTTTCTAAACTGTAAAAGAAATATCACACATAGAAACTCATTACTATGATTCGGTTCATCCAACTGAAGCTTCAAAACTAATTTCTTTTCGATTAAAAAAAAAAAAGACAGAAAAATATAAAAAAAAATCATAATTCGGTTAACAGGAAAATATTCAATGAAATTTTTTAAAAAAATGCCACAAGTATTTCATCTTTATCTCTGACATTAAAAAGCGCATAAATTAATGAATTTCAGTACTTTGAAAATAACTTTGAATTTTCTTGGAATTTATATAGTTTGGCTACACACACTTTATATTTCTTTATCAGTGAATCGCTGATCTAAGAATGAAAGCAGCTATTTAATGAAGAACTTGCAAATAAGCACCAAATTTTCGACAAATATCATTGGTCAATACAAAATTTTCGTACCATTTTTAAGCAATTTGTTGAAATAAAAGAAAGAATCAAAATCAAGTAAATGTATATAAGACAATAATAATAATTGAAAAAAAATTAAATCAACAAATCAAATAGATATATAGTAATTTTCCAAAGAGTTGCATAACCGATATATTGTCTGAAAGATTTTCATTTTACTCTGAAACTGTGCACAAAAAGTTGAAATATTAAAATTTTTTTACTTTCATATTTATCTCGAAGTCGAAAGTTTTTATAAAAGCGAGGACATTCTGAGCAGAAATTTTCATCAAATTAAAAATTTCTATTTTTTTTTTTTTTTTTATGTAGAAGGCATGCGACCATGAAATTATTTATATGCCACAACTATTATTAATGTACGCGAATGATTTTCAGTTGGATTCGGAATCGAACTCACAGCCATCCGATAGCGAGAACGAACGCTCTATTTAACCAGAACACCGTGGGCTCTTTTTATTCAAACGCTCATATGTATTGAAGACACTTACTTTTTTATTTACCGTACGCGTTTACATCTGTTTAACAGTAGCTAACAAATCCAATTATATGGTAAGTGATTTGAATTTTTAACTACTATCAAATGAAGAGAATTATACCCGATTATGTCCTCAAAAAAATTCTGAAAATAATTAATTTTATTTAAAATATACTATTTATGCTTCACTTTGTCAGATTCCTCAAAAGTTGTATTAAATTTTGTTTAAAACACCACATGCAGTAAAAAAGATGTTTCTTAAATTTTTAAATAGGAAATTAATTTACTATTACCACATGAACAAATACACTACTGGCCATTAAAATTGCTACACCAAGAAGGAATGCAAATAACAGAACGATATTTATTCGATACATACATTATAGTGGAAAGAACAAGTGATTAGATTTACTGGAAATTAGGATGTATAGATCTTGAGAAATCAGTACCCAGAGCAGCCACCTCTGGCTGCAATCACAGCATTTATCCGCCTAGGCATGGAGTCAAACAGAGGTTGAATGGCATGTACGGGGATCTCAGTCCATGCAGCTTCAACACTATGCCACAGTTCATCGACAGTAGTGGATGGTGAGTGATGGCGTGCCAATCGCTCGGCAACCATTGACCACACGTTCTCAATTGGTGACAGATCAGGAGAACGTGCTGGCCAGGGTAACAGTTGAACTTGCTCTGTATCAAGGAAGTTCAGAACAGTACGGGCAACATGCGGTCGTGCGTTATCCTGTTGAAACAAAACATTAGGGAGGCCTCGAAGATAGGGTAGAGCCACGGGTCTTAACACATCGGAAATGTAACGGTTGCTGTTCAAAGTGCCGGTAATGTGAACAAGAGGTGATCGAGACGTGTATCCAATGGCACCCCATACCATCACTCCAGCAGGTGGGCCAGTATGGCGATGTCCAATGCAAGCTGGCAATGCGCGTTCTGCACGATGCCTCCAAACACGGATGCGGCCATCATGATCCTGTATACAGAACCGATATTCATCTGTAAAGATGACGTGATGCCATTCCCGCGTTCCAGGTTCGTCGCTGATCACACCATTGAAGGCGCTCCTGTCTGTGACGCAGCATCAATGGTAGCCGAAGCCATGGTCGCCGTGCAGACAATTCATGCTGCTGCAAACGTCGTCGAACTGTTCGAGCAGAAACTTGTAACCTAGCAAATGACTCCATTTCTCGACTCAGGGTTCGTGACGTGGCTGTAGGATCCCTTGTGACCATGCGGATAAGATGTCTGTCTTCTCTGCTGTTAGTGATGGGGGTCGCTGAGATCCTGCATGACGTTCCGTATGATTGTCCTGAACCCATCGATTCCATATTCTGCTAACAGTCATGGGGTCTCGACCGACGCGAGCGGCAATACTGCGGTATGATAAACCGCAATCCCGGTAGGCTATAATCCTTCCTCGATCAAAGTCAGACACGTGCTGATAGGCATTTCTTCTTCTTACACGAGGCATTACAACAACTTTCTTTGCCGAAAACAACAACGTTGAAACGGAAATTGAGTATGAGAAAACTGCTGTCAAATCTCTGGTTTTATACACATTGTAGATGTCGCTACTGTCGCCTGCTTTGTATGAATGCGCTGAAAATCTAATCATTTGCATATCGCAGCAAGTTCTACCTGTCATGCAAATTTCACGAGTGTGGTGTGCCGCTTTCCTGGTGTAGCAATTTTAATGGCCAGTAGTGTATGTGATTCATAATACATACAGATATGCATTCAATTACAAACAAATACATAAAGATATACATTCAATTACTTGGGACAACCAATAATTGTTTTTAGCTTTTTTTACAGGTACATATTATATTTGATTTGTTTTTGGTCCCCTCATTTTACCCGAGGCACTTAACGTAACTGAAAATCTTCAACTTAGCAAAAACAATTCTTTTACCATCATGACAAATTATAATACAAATATCTTTGGTATTTAACGAGCTTTTTCTTGAATACCAAAATATATTTCTTTATGTATTCAAAAAATTTGTAATCCAAAATATCCAAATACTTTTTTAAATAGATTCTGCAGATAAATTATACATTTTCTATGTGATATAGTTAAAGTATGTTATGAGGATTCAAGTATACAAATTCAAGTGTTAAAATGAGCAAAATGTTATAAGAACCAGTTTAGGCAGCCCACAAAAAATATATTTATCGTTATAAATGAAGAAAAAAAGATTCTACTAAGACATAATTTCCCATTAACCACCTAATTTTAGATTAGCCATCAAAAATTTTTTATTAATTTTTCACTCTTTTTCAGTCAGCCTGAATTACAAAAAGAAACAGCCATGGATGTTATTTTTTTCAATGGTTGTTTATGTGGTTCCTTGTCCACTAATAAACAGGCCTATTTCAATGGTGAACAATAATAGTGCGACCCAATGGTGCTGCAATTACCAAACGTAGAGAAAGTTTGGTGATGATTATAGTATGCTTTAACTTCTAACTCTGATTCATAAGTTTTATGAAGCACAATCTACCTCCCTATATATCGCGACCATTATTGAATTAAAGAGCGGTTAGAAGATGTTACTATCAAAACAAATATAAAATAGCATATGGTAGATATAAATGATTGGCTATCCCTGGATTAAGAGCTTCAGTGTCTGAGTAACTTCACGCCGCTTCCCGTTAAGATCAGCAAACATCATTTGCCGCGGGCAGTGATTGGGTGGGTGACCACATTCTCCCTCAGTGGGTTGTTGGAGCTCCATGGATAGGGAGTGTGTCCACGCTCATATGTGACGTCCAAAGTCCTTCCGCTGGTGTGGCGTGGATGTGGGGAGGAGGGTGCCAGCTCAGGTGTGACCTCGTCACCTGAACGTGGTTCAAAATGACGAGGCACTTGGTGATGGGAGAGTATTCCGAACCCTAAAGGTACATTTCGGGGGCTCGCCTGCACCGCTATGCGTGGATTGAATGACAGTTTTCCAATTTTCTTGCTTAAATAGAAAAACATCGCCTTTTGAAAACTAAAAATATAATAATATATAAAATTTACGGTTTTTGGAGTTTTGTTAAAAACAATTATCTTTAATTCTTTAAGAGTAAATGTCTAGTGTAAGGGGTAAAAGATAATACTTTAAAAGCAATTTGAAGCTTCAATTCAAAAAAATACTATTTTAAGTATTTAAATCTGAAAACAATGTCTATATAATAATTCCTTGGTAGATCTTCTAACAGTTCTAATGTTGTAAAATTATTAAAGATAATTATCATTCTTATGAAAATGAACTTCTCTTAACATTCCAATAACTTGAATGGATGATAGAAATGTGAATCACATATTCATATGGTATAAACCATTAAGAGAGATATGTTTACCTCTTATTTTTATTGTTATGCACTGCTACGAGTATAGATTAATATTTCTTGGATAAACAAAAGAAATATCTCTAATTTCACTTATAAAAGTTTTATATATTCTATTTCCACCCCACAATTCCTTTCTTTCATATTTATTCCTGTTTAACAATGTATACATAGCATGAAAAAATTAATGATGTTAATAAAAACATGCTATGAACTGTATTTTTGCATACATATATGTAATCATAATCCATTTTATGGAGGGCGTAGTTTATTTATTCATACAAAAGTGTAGCAGACAGGATAAATGGTTTCACGGAATATATACTAACAACATTTGTCTTTTCTATTTTATTTATTTTTTATCGTTTTTAATGGTATTTATTTTCTTTTTATTCGAAACAACGCCCAACTAAGACAATTTATTCCTAAATAGTTTTTTTTTACATAATTAGTTAAAATGCTTCCTTCCTATTGATTTAACAATTGTTTATCTGATTTGTATTCACGAGAGAAATTATTGCAATTGTTTAAATAATTCTTAATAAATCATGATAATGAAGACTTTAGTGCTGTTAATGACAATAGAAATTGTTTGTTAAATAAATTATATAATTATAAAACTAGTCAATAAAAGGTTTCATAAAAGCGTTTTATTATACAAATAGCGGCTAAATTTACCATATTTCCAAGCTAGTGGCTTTCACGTGGAAACGTGTTCTGAGACAGAATAGCGCCATTTGTGGAGAAATAAGATATTTGCAAATTTTTTAATGATCTTCACTATTTACTTAGCCTTGTTTAAAATGAAATTTTACAAACCGTTAAATGAAATCTCTCACATGGGACTTCATTTAACGATTTACATTAACTTCAAAACAAATCAAATAAGATAACCATAAAACAAATCAAATGAAACGTGTAACGCTTAAAAATTATTTTCCATTACAAAATTAAGTAAATTGTGATCTCGAACCTCCCTTCGACCTCTTTCCAATTCCCATCCCGATCGGAGAGAGTACTGGGAAAATCAAAAAGGCAATGGGTAAAAAAAACTACTTCAAAAATAAAAATAAAAATTGTAAATGCCATTATTTTAAAAAAAAATGACTATTTAATCAGATATTAACAATTGTTCTACATTCCAGATTTTGCACACATTTTACATACCGATTTTTTTACAGTATTTTTCTCCAATCAAGCTGATAAAAATCGTTAAAAATTTTAAAAGAGGAAAAAAAAATCATGCGCTTATACGTTTTTGGAATGAATAGAATTCAAATGATGTAAGCAACTTTATGATGTTTTTAAATAATCTTTAATCATAGTTTAAATTAACTGAAAACGATATCATCAAAAGTTTGAAATAAAACATAGCTTTCATTTTGAGTTAGCTGCAGGCCAACATCTTGATATAAGTTTCATTCAAATCCCTGTAGCTGTTCGCAACTTCGTGGACAAACAGAATAAGAATTTTATTCATATAGATTCAATCTCCTTTAAGAACTTAAAAAATAAATTAAAATTTTTAACAATATCTCGTTTGAATATTTTTAATTATAATTTATCCCTTCCAATTATTTTTATTTTTTTAAATATAACTGTCCAAAATTTGTTATGTATAGCTCAACATTATTTGAGCAAAGATTAGAATCTATTTATGTAAAACGGAATGTGTGACATATTTTTCGAGTGTTAACTCTGCTAATTCTTTTACAATTAACAATTCTCTGAATCGTGGAATCTGGAAAACAAGAGCATTGAGTATTTTCGTAATCCTTTGCTGATGTTTTAACAGGTGGGGAAATCTCTCTACCTCTCAATTTTATTCATTTGTCTTTGTTGACTTTATAAATGTCAGTTATATAAGCTGAGGTTTCTTTTGCTATCTTTCATCAGTTTTATCAAAAGATTATTATATACATGTTTTAACAGATGTCTTTGAGTATGGTAAAGCTTTTCCTTAATAATAACTCTTTAGAATAACACATTACTAGGCATATAAGATCTTGCACGATAGAATTTTTCCCACTTTCCCGATTTGGAATTTCTAATAATTTGTGTAAGCCATGGTTACCATTCTATTTTTTTTTTCCCCATAAACCAAAATCGAAAAAAAAAATTAAAATCGATTTTTTAAAATTTTTTCTTACAAATACATAAACTAAATGAAAAATTTTTGAATTCTATGAAACGATGTACCTTAATGTAATTTTTTCGGCTTTATTTAGCGATTTCTTGGCGATGTTGATAGAATGTGCGAATGTTTTGATAATAAATAATTTAAATAGAAAAGTAAATTTATAAATTCTAAAAAAATTTAAAAAATACTGAATTTGAAAATCAAGATCTTGGTGACTTTCTTTTTATATTCAAATTCTTTTTTAACTCTCAGTTCATATTGAATTTCTTGTTTAAGTAAATGAATATGAAAAATAAAATGAATTATCCAAAAAGTTATATATTATCAAGGTAAAACATAGAGGATCATTCACTTTAATTCTGAAAAATTTTTATTTGCTTTAATACGTATTGTTGAAATCTACTTGTTTTTTCCTAATTTTTATTGGTTATGTTACAAACATAAATATTCCATGAGTTTTTTTGAATTTACCTACTCTTTATATAATAACAATAATAAACAGGACGTTATAATGTTCTTAGTAAAATTACAACTTAGAAATCATAAAATTAGAACCAAATACCGACAATATTTGAACATTTTGTTAAAAATATATATATGAATCTTAATTTGAATTAGAGGAAAGTACAATAATATTTATTTATTTACTTATTTCCGATTCAGAATCCGGTATGCGATGTGATAGCGCAAAATATAGAGTTCTACCATCATAGCTTAGTGGTTAAAGCAATGGTCTTGTAAACCAGGGGTCGTGAGTTCAATCCTCATCGTTATTGAATTTGTTGAAGCTTCATTTAATGTTGTTTTGTTACACAAAAATTATATTTTTTAAAGTTTTAGCACCAAATTTTAAAAATATCTAAATATCACTAATAAGAAAAATTAATGATAAAAAATTATAGTTAATAATAATTATAAAAAATGTGACTAACAAATCTAGATCATTAAAAATAATATTTATGTAGGAGATCTATTCTTTTAGCACAAGAGCTCCGACTGATCACCAGACAACCCTCCTCCCCATTGTGATAGCGCTTCGTGCTCGCAAGCCACAGGTCCAAGTTTCGATGCTTAGGCTAGACAAGGTCATCTCAAGGTCATGTTTGGGAACTAATCACTGGGGGTTTCGTCTGACGGTCAGGGACTTACGTTTCGCGCCCAACGATTATCGGTCAGATATGAACACTTGAAGCCATGGGGTGTACGTACCACTGAGCTTAGTTTTATTTCCAAATAAATACTATCTGCATAAAGAAAATTATACAGTAAAGATCTATCAATGACACAAATTGTAATTTTATTTTTTTATATTTACAGATAACAAAACAATCAAAAGAATTCAGTATATTGTTTCTAGAAATTTTTCATGCAGTGTAGGCACCAAATACTTATTATTTCCGAATTCTATGAAATTGACATGTAATATTATATAAATATTTTTTTAACTGATGTGTTATCAAAGCAAATTTACGAAAAGGTAAAATTGATAGTATGTTTGTTTAATTGAAAATATTGTGTTAAATTAAAAAAAGTTATACAATAAAACTGTATAACATAAATCAATATGAAGTGAAAACAATTTTTTTAAACAATATGAGATTTAATAAAAAGAAAAAAAATTTGAATTAACAATCAATCAAGCAATCAGAATAAATTTTTTAAAAATTTCGAAGATATAAATAAATTTTTCTTATTTAATTTAATTATATCAATAATAAGTCTAAAAAAAATAATCGATAATGGTTTGGTTTGTCGCTTAACGTTCATTTTCAGCGCACAATGACTAAGCAGATCAAGACGCACGCGGCTTAAAGAAGATTCCAAACTACTACAAACATCCAAGTCCAAGGCTAGACTCGAACCCACGAACCGAACGTCAGAGCACGAACCACTCGGCAACCAGATCGGTTAAAAGATTGAAGTAAGTATAACCATATTAAAGGAAAATTTTAACCAATTTTCTCCTTTTCAACTTTTTCTACTTAATTTTAACAATTAAGTATTCTTTTAAATTTTTCTATCACATTTTTGTATACTATTAAACTACTAGGAATAAAATATTTTTAATATTCTTTAATATTTCTAAATATTTTGATCCAAAATGCAAGAGAATCTCTCTGGTGTATATTTGTTATCACCATTGATTTGTGAGGATAACACAATAAAAAGACTCACTTTTTTATTTTTATTTCTTTCTGGCCATGAAAATTTCAGAATTCGAATATTTTCCATCTCTGTTACAAAAAAACATCATCTAAAACCCTCCCTGATTTGTAAACCATTTTTTGCTAACCCTATACACACATTTATAGGTTCTGTCCGGAATACCAGGGTTGCAAACGGCGAAAAGAGGGCAAGCTCGGATGCTTCCTGCCGACCTGTAGGTCACCCTCGTCTCGAGAGTAGGGTGAGGATCTCTTCGCAGACATTCTCTTATCTTAAAAAAGAAAAAAAATCCCTCGAATTTGAAAAAGAAAAAGATGAAGCGTCACAGAATGAAATGCAGAAAAATATTCGTCCTGCATAAGAACCGCAGAATGAGAAAAGAGGTTGACTGTTTCAAGATTTTGTGCTTTTGTCATAAATGACACATAAAAAGGAAAGTTAATTATTTTCCTTGAAGATCATTTCATTCTTTTACTTAAAATCTTAATTGGATTTTATAAGCTTAAAATATGGATTAATAGATTATTATTTTAATATATATATATAAAGAGAGAGAGATTATATTATTAAATTATTATATGTGTGTACGTATTAAATTTGAATTACTTTTAATTATACATGCTTTTTATTTATATTCTCCTTTGCCTTTTATATTTCTATGTTGTAACTCCAAGTGTGAAGTTTGGTTGTTGTCTTGCACAAGATAGGCTGGCAATCTAAGGTACGCTGCTCCACTTTTTCAACTGAACCGTAATTTGAAGAGGAGTCCAACTTCTTCAGTACACGTAATGCCATAAGAACCGGTTTATAGGGTAGGCAACCATTCACAATCCATTCATGCAAGGAAAGGACAAAGACAGGAGAGAGAGTGTGAGAAAAAGTACATCCATGACCGAACCAGGATTCCAGCCCTGGACCTCCCTATCCGCAGTCAGGCACGCTGACCACGAGATAGGATGGATGGAGTGAAGTTTGATTTTTTGTAAGCGAGGACTAATTAAATCGGAACTTATATTTTAAAGTTGATTCTGAACTACTATATAAAAGTATCCATGCCTAACGTGGGATTCGAGCTCACGAACTATTGTTGAGCCGCAGAAAAGAACGTTAATTAAGTTTGAAGATCTTCAGAATCTTTTTGTAAGACTTGTTGTGATTGGAGATTAATAAAAAAGTTACTTAGTATTATCGAAAAATAATTTAAAAAAATGATTATAAGAAATTTTAAGATAAACTTTTCATTTTAAAAGTATATTGCTATATAAAAAATTTTTAGAGTCAATATGAAATCAAATTCTTCAATTTAAGAAACTAAATTTAACTCGTACATTGATATAATACTAAAAAAATACATGCACAGTTGTAAAGTCATCATTAATAAATTCTACCTCAATCATTTCATTATTTCTGCAAGATAAGAACGAAAAATGTACACTTTATTCGAATAAAAAAACGCATGAAAGCAGAGTTATTTAAATTTCAAAAATAAATCCCAGGATGCATAAAAAGGGGCACAAACTTCTTTGGAGACGCCCTCTGATTCACAACAATAACTAAAGAATAACGATAAATAAAGGAAAATATAATTAGAAATTCAGTATAACAATGAGATTATAAATGGTACTCTAATATAAATTTTGCGAAAAATTCATATCCTTGCTGACTTTGGGATGGAATTCAGCTAAATTTTCGAAATTACTATGGCTCAGTTAAACCAATCAAAATTGCGTATTTTTGTAAACACATATCATTTTGCGATATGTAAAAATACACTGGCTTTTTATGGACCAAATTAGTCCATCATAATTGCAAATACTTAGCGAAATTCCGCCCTAGAAAGCCATGGATTTACAAAATATAGATTTTTTGTTTTTATATTATAGATTAAAAAAGAAGCCAACATATACTAATGAAATTTACACTATATTGATATTTAACTTTAAAAAAATTATTAAATAAGGAAACATAAAATAAACTTTCTGTTTGTTTAGAGGGCCCCTCCGATGTGGGCGGCCGGGGCAACTGTCCTAGTATTAGTTAGGCTCTGAACCTGAGCATAAGAATTTAAAATATGATCTCTTCTTCTTCTTCTTAAAGTTGGATTTGTATGTCACTAGTGCCTCTGCTTTAATCAGCACTTTGTACCATTAACTCCAAATCCAATGTTTCCTAGTTCCAGTTACTGGGGTCACCCACTTTATTAATAAAATCCGATAACCCTTTAATGGAGTCCAGGTGTAACTCTCTAGTATGGATGATGCCTAAAGAGGTTAATCTAGGGAGGGCAAGAGCCTCGCATTCGTAAATGATGTGCTTGGCCGTTTCCTCTTGCGTATGACATTTCCTGCAGATAGGGTCTTGCTGAAACTCCCATTTTATGGAAGTGTTTTCTGAAATAGTAGTGCCCAGTTATGAAGCCTACGATTAAACGCATCTTCTGCCTAGAGCATCTAAGAATTTCAGAGGCAATCCTCGCTGATGATCCACAGATCATACTTTTAGCGTGGGTTTGACCACGAGTGTTGAGTCAAGCTTCATACATCTTCCGTCTTTCCCATCTAAAAACATTGGTTTTGGTGGTCTTCAAATTGATCTCACAAAAAGGATATGCACCAATGGGAACAAAAGACGATCCTTGTTTAGCAAGCTCATCAGCCCTTTCATTACCTTCGATACCTTTGTGCCCTGGCAGCCATACAAGGATCACCTTGTTTCTAGTTGCCAGTTCTGTAAGAAGGTTTCTACATTCCAAAATCATTTTAGATTTGATTTCGAAAGAATTAAGCGCTTTTAAAGCGGCTTGACTGTCACTAAAAATGAGAATCCGCTTATCGTAGTAGCCCTTCCTCATATTTAGTCGCAGACAGTGGATAATGGCCAAAACTTCTGCCTGGAAGACCGTAGCGTATCGCCCAAGGCTTACAGACAGGCTGATTCTTGGTGACACGCCACAAACTCCCAGTCCTGAGAGGCTATTCTTGAGTGATCCATTTGTGTACCAGATCTACTTCTAAAATATTATCTACTTCAGTGTTTTGCAACTGGATTTACTACAGGGACAGGTAGAATATTTCGGTACATTCTCACTGACCGGTAAATTAAATAATTCGACCCACTGGCACAATAAATAAATCATGATCACAAAAAATTTTAGAGAGTAATTAGAGAATTAAAATTATTTAATAAATTATATTACGATAGATATTCAGCATTCAAGTAATCAGCGATATTGAAGTCAGAGAGCGGCACACTATTTGACGCACTAAATGTACGGCACGGCAATTTATGAAAGGCGATTCGGTACATAATTGCCAGTTTGTTATATTTTTCATCATCGATCCTATTATTTTATAAACTATAGCAAACTATTGTTATTATAACGTATGTACTGTTTTATTATCGGTTGTCAGCTGATGACACTTTGGATTTTGGACAGATAACTGGATTTTTCGCGGGCCGGCAAATGTTTCTTACGCCTGGGTACCTGTCCACGGACCAGCGGTTGAGAAACATTGATCTACTTGACTCCATGGTTTTTCAAAAGGTTAAAGAAGGAGAGAGAAATAGGCCTTATGACACTGAAGCATTGTCATCTAACGCCAACAGTTCAAAATGGCGACTCCTTCCAAAATTCAAAAGGGCGATTCTTTGGGCATCATAGCCTTAACATCCATTCTTCAAAAGGCAGTGTCAAGTTCGATGGAATTCTGGATGGTTCCTCAGCCATAAAGTTCAAATGAAGTTAACATTCCATAGAGTTTTCTTCTCCAGTTTCTTCATTTTTCGTAGGATTCTGCAAATTCGGAAATTGTTACTTCATTTTGGGGGATGTATCTCTTCTACAGACACTTTCTTACTCGTTATTACCTCTTTCTCTGACCACTCCAGAAGCTCAGACTCAAACGCAAGGGGGTGAAATTGAAATAGAAATGCGAACCACCGACGTTCTGGAACGCATAGGATGACAAAATTGTTATGGACACAATATGACCGAGGAGAAAAGGGAATTAAACTAAAAGAATTTCGCGTTAACCTAATAACGGCAGCCAATAAAGAAAGAATGAACAAAAAGCAGCACAAAAAATGTATGGTAACGTCACACTTTGAACAAAGAAATTCGAAACCCTTTATCACTGCTTCCGCTGATGAGGAGAAACATGTTTTTATTCCAAACTTTTTCTCAATTTTTCCGTTTTTAATTTCTTTTCGTAATTCCTTTTTTATTCCTCTGAACTTTTACTTTTCTATCCTGAATGATTCATTTATTTATTATTGAAAACTTAACTTTGTTTTAATTTTTAAAATTTTATAATTTACATTTCATTTTCATTTATTTTATTAAAAACGTTCTATTAGAATTTATATTGTTAATTACTGAACTTTTTAATCAATATATATATATATATATATATATATATATATATATAAGCATAATAGCATAGTTAGAAATATCATAAGCATAATGCAAAATAAATAAATAAATACAAAAATTATAAGTTTGGCAATACATTCAGTGCGAAAACAGCTTAAATAGAAATATTAAATTGGGCGCTCCGTGGCTGAGTGGTCATAATATCACTCCGCTACTCGCTTGAGAGCGTAGGAGTGTGGGTTCGATTCCCACCGTGGCTTTGGGTGTTTTCTTCGTTATTCTTCTGTGGTTGTACATCTGTCATTGTACTATTTGTCTATTATCGTCGAAGACTTAGAAGCGGATCTCAAGAATCAAGCATACAAGTCTGAATATATATAATGTAATAAATAAATAACTATTAAACGATAAATAATCGAAGATAGTTTAATATTTGAAACAAATAAAATACACACACAAATATTTAAGTATGTTCAATAACATACAAATATTGGATGTACGTTCTATTTGAATTTATTAGTCTTTAGTTCAACATTTGCGACATAAAAATTAATTTCAGTAAGATAACGTGTATCTGATTAAAATGTTTTAAATGCCATATTTATATTTTTATTCATTAGAATTACACTGTTTTTACCAACTCACACAGATGCATTTAAAATTTGCGTTGTTTTATCTTTTATTACAATGTTACAGAAACTGAAATGCGTGTGTGAATTTTACAATCTGTCACGCGATTCTTAGATTTTGTAAACTAATTTCGTTGCATCTTAAAGCTTTTTCAATTTATAGAATAACGACTTTCGATCTGCAAATATTGCTTAAATTTTGGTTGTACATTATTTCCAAATAACTCTTAATATAAAACTGAAAATATGAAGACGAGAGGAAAGACCATTTTACTTTATGATAAAAAAAAAACTCTTCTAAAAAAGTTTTGGCTGTTATTTTAAACTTTTCAGATTTCGAACGAAAAACTTAAAAAGAAGAAAGAAAATTGCCAATTAGAAAACTTCTTTGAAGAAAATTTAATCCCTTTCAAAAAATGAATCAACCATTATTTTTCTTTCAAATAATTATCTCAAAACATTGAATATTATACATGATTTTTTTTTTCCTTAACGAGAAGAAATAGGCATTCGATGACACTTATGCCTTCACATAAACAGGTTTAATTAATAAAAACATCTTTTTTATTCTATCTTTTTAAAAAACAATATAGCTTAAAAACACAGAATAATAATGATTTAAAAAGAAAATTTTTACGCTTTCTTAAAATTATTACTATTAAACATAATAAATTTAATAATTTTTAAATTTTTTTTATTATTTATATTTAGAAATTATTAAATTTTCTTATTAATTTACTAATGTCTAAATATTTCTAAATTTATTCAAACATTGTTGGAACTATTTTAAGCAAGCAAATTTTTGAAAACAATGTAAAGCATCTAAAAAAATCATCACCTTAAAATTAATCGTGATGTAAAAAACAATTCTTTTCGAATTGTTGTTACTATACAGTGTGGGGCTACTCGAATTTCTACCC
>JAJQOW010000836.1:0-79186 GCA_037975125.1 Latrodectus hesperus
CTTCTTCTTCTTCTTCTTAGAATTGGGTTTGTATGTCATTGGGCACCTCTGCTTTTATCAGCATTTTGTACCATTAACTCCAAACCCAATGTTTCCTAGTTCCAGTTGCTCGGGTCTCCCACTTTATTAATAAAGTCCGATAACCCTTTAATGGAGTCTAGGTGTAACTCTCTAGTATGGATGATGTCTAAAGAGGTTAATCTAGGGAGGGCAAGAGCCTCGCATTCATAAATGATATGCTCTGCCGTTTCCTCTTGCGTATGACATTTCCAGCAGATAGGGTCTTGCTGAAATAGTCCCATCTGGTCAGAGAGTCAGTCATACTAGGGATAGCTTCCTGACTTTCACCAGAAGATGGTTTGGAGGTCATTTCTACCTCAAGTGAAGGATTCATTACTGCCCCTTTACAAGACAGCCTCTGAGTTCACTTGTCTTTTTCAGCAAGGTCAACTTCAGAGGCATCACCTGTAGATGCAGAAAGGCTTGTTATTTCTTGTGTCTTTTCAGCCACAAGATAACAATTTATAAGCTCGGGTAATATAAGTCCACCCAGCATTGCCTGAGATACTGGGCAAGGCAAATTACTCTAGAAGTTTTCCAGGCAACTAGAGGCTCCGTTAAGACACCAATACCGCGGTGCCAATTAGCCCTAGGCACGGAACGCATAACACCAATGTTTACGGGAGCTGGTTCGCGGCCTCTGATTCTATATTCAAGGCTATCCTGTCATTCCTACAGGACGTTCGGTGATCCACCGCCTACCGACGCGCCTGGTAGCTGCTCAGGCCCCAGGGTAATATAAACTTAGATTATCATATTTTTCGAAATGAAACTTTCATTTTAAGCATTACTGCTAGATTAATATTGCTTTTAAGGCTCAGCTTCCATATTACCTACTGATTTCTGAACTTTTTTGGTTACAAAAATAACGTAATTAAGTAATTTGTTTTTTAGGAAAAAGGATACGCATCTTAATAATAAACCTGATAAATAACGAGTGTAAAATATATTTTCTTGAAATATTAGGATTTTAAAAAAGAAAGCAGAAGTACGTTCATTTCATAAATGTTGTACGTATATGGAAAATATAGGAACAATAATTTCGAAAATGTAAATACGAATTTTAAGAAAAATAGCAACATGAATTCCAATATAAACATAAAAGAACATTTGCAAAAGAATAGATTTAAACTATAAGACACAGTTAAAATGTTATCTAATAATTTTTAAAAAAAAGAAAATTTCGGAAAGTCATTTTTTTAAATATAAATAAAAGCTATAAAATACTCATTAAACTAACAATTCATTAAGAAAAATGATTTTCTTTTATTAATATAAATAATAAAAATACCATATATAAACTAAAATATTATATATGTAAACAGTAACTTTCAACAATTGATACAGAATAAAAAAACTATTCAAAATAATAAAAAAGAACAACAGAACCTGAAATTTAAATATCCAAAAGGTCATGAAATCTGTAGAGCACACGGAACAATTCAGACGAACTATCGGCAAAAATTCTTAATAAAGTCTGACAACGGAATAAACGTTCTCAATTTCCTAGCGATGACGTTAGTACTAGTGTCGCCAAAGTACCATTTTCTTCAGAATTCTTATTCTCAATCTCTATGTCGAAAAATAAAAAATCCAGGTTTCCAGATACACAAGGATATCCGCCAAAAAAAAAAAATCACCGAATTCAGAAATTGGAGTATACTGTAGCTGTGCCGATTTTATTTTATTCGGAATAATTGGATAACTTATCATTATTTTTTAGACATAATTAGTTGATAAATGCAAATCAAAATTGGATAAACGTTAATAAGGGATAAATTAAATAGATTCAATTATATACTTGTGTATGTACGCTTATTGCAGGCGTTTCATTTGTGTATTATTTTCTCATTAAAAATTAATCATTCAAGTTTATGAATTCGGTTATTAAATGAATCCTCAAGGGCTGCAATGCAACATAAGTTTTTAATATATATTTCGCCAAAATCAAATTATTTTAGGAAGCATATCTTTCGATTTGTGACCTTCATGTTTCTTTCATACTTTATTCACAACTGTTTTATTAAATTGCTTGATAAGCTGCTCAAGTTCTTAAAATAAAAAGCTCTGTATGGAGCTTTCGGCACCGGAAAAGAGAACGACTTTCATACCTGCTCACGTTTGGTACAAAAGGTTAGTTCTGGAGGCTTTCTCCTGATGTATTTTCTTGTTCCATCCGTCATTTTGAGAGCTTTCTCCAATTTGTATCATTTTCCCCGCTTCCTTTCCCAAATTCTTTTCTCTTTCTGACGCAAGAAATGCTTCCATAAAAATGAAACAATCAAAGTTTTCGGCGCAAAATAAAGAAAAATCTATAAAAACGGTGCAGATACGTGATACTAGAGTTATACAACGCAAAAAATCAAATGGAGACAAAGAGAAAGATATCAAGAAATATATATAAAACGAAAAGCAACCAATACTAAAGAAAAAGAGACTTTTTATTGCTGAATACTTTTTTCTGGAAAAATTCTTTTTGTGTCTCTTCTTTTGCTGTGAAAAATATAAAATTTATAGCTCATCAAATACGACTTTTTTAGTTTCCTACTGAGATATTGATAGGAATAATAATTAAGTTGTCATCACACAAAAATAAACAGCATCACCCGTGGCATTTTGAAGTTCGAAATTTATAAGTTACATCAAGGATAATAACTTTAAATGGTAATTCAAATAATATTAACCAGCATATGCAGAAAAAATTTGAAAATTAACATAGAAGTTATTGTTAAAATTAATGTATTATCATATTAAAATGCTTATTTTGAAAGATTATAATAATAAAGAAAATTATTTGAATTTAAAGAAAAGAGCAATAAAATAATTTAAGTACAATTTTTTTTTATCCTACACCCGACCTTGGTTTTTCAACCATCAGTCTCTGTCGGGCAGCCCAATAGAATCTTGAGGTGATTGAAAAGTCATCTTCCGCAGAATTTCTAACTGCGACGTCCGAAAGTCCAGGGCAAGTGTAAAGGTGGTCACCAGTCATGTCCTCTAGTCCACAAAAAGCGCAGATCGGAGAGTCCTTCAAACCCAAACAGTGAAAGTGTTAGTGTAAAAGCATTAAGATGATATAAGAAATCGTCTGATTTTCAGAAACTGATTGATAAAAATATAGCTTGAAATCGTTTGAATCGGCACAAAAATCGAATAAAAAATTTCTTAAATATCATAATGATGAAAACAAATGATTTGATATTAAAAAAATAGGATTATGAAATAGGGTTTGATGTCAAAACATTAAGTGATTAAGAGAAATCGTCTGATTTTAACAAATTAAATGATAAAAATGTTGTTTGAAATTGTTTGAATCGATACAGAAAAATGAAATTACGAAATATTGCAACGGTAAGAAAAACTATTTGGTAATTAAAAAATTGGAAAATAAAATATCGTTTGGTTTTAAATAATTGGAATGAGAAAAATACATTAACCGTCTTAATTTTATAAAATCAAATGATACAAAAGTCGTTAACCTTGATTCAGTCAAGATCAGCCATCAAATTCCGTTGATTTGCTCACGTTAATACACCTTATTTAATGTCTCTGGTTAAAACAAAATAATGCTAGCAGATTCTAGTAATATGTATTAAAGGTAAAAAATATTTTGATAACTTTGAAATAATATTTCGATTAATTATATGTAGTCTTTGTGAATTACACATTTAAATGTTTGATAGTTTTTTTGTGGATAGTTCAAATATATAAAATTTTAATATAAACTTAATTCCCAAAATTAAAAATAATATGCTCCTGTTTTTTAAATTCTTTTTCATTGTTTTGTTTTGTTCATTTTCCAAACTAAGCTTTTAAAGATGCTTATAAAAGACATTTCGAATGATTTTAAGGAACAACTTTTTTGCTTGTATAAAAAGTAATCACGTAAAAACGAAAAAAATTACTTTTTTTTGCTTATATATTTCACTTTTATTTTTTAAAATATTTAATTTAGTTTTTTTCAACTAAAGAACGTTTTTTTCATTTTTTTTAAAAAATATTTAATAGTTTATAAATATAATGATTAGTGTAAAATATTGTTAGTACAATTTTAATTTAATTTTTTTAAATTAAAGAAAAACGAAAAATGTAATATGATGTGACTAGCAATAATCGGTATTAGTTGAAGAAACGCCCTGAGAATGTGTTTAAACTTCTTTTAATAATGATGTGAAACTTAAATAAAGTTTCGAATTAATTAAGAAATTAGTTTTAGTTTCAATATTAATTGAAAAGTTTCTTACTTGCAGAAAATGACGAGAATAATGATATTAAAATATCTGAGAGAAATTATCCGTTCTTGTGGTACTCGCATAATTTTCTCAAATTTCTTGAATTTTCATATATTTTAGTTCATTTTGAAGATTATATATGTATAAATCTAATGCGAAAGTAAAATATTTTATTAGCAAAATATATCTCACAATAATAATCACTTGGCTTAAGTTCCATTAAAAATTATCTAGATTCTCCTGTGCACTTACGGGAATTAGCGATTTATAAGATATTAGTTGTTGTCGTGGCTTATTCCTCAAGGTCTAGCTGCAAGTTAGACTATGTCCAGGAGGCAATAATATTTGGAAGTATTTGTTTAATGGAAGATAAGCGAGAAGATTTATTCCTAAAGACAGAAACGAAATGTTATACTTTGGGATAAGCACTACCAATCCAATAAGAATCTAATAATCACACCAATATGATTAAAAAGAATTGAAGATACTAGAATTTTCCTCTTTTTAAAATCGTCTTTTATGAGCATCTGCTAGGGGTACATGCACACATAAAGTGCACGCACGTTCAGGACTGCATTTTAAGGTTAACGGGCTTAAAATACTCGCCCATCATCAAACGTGTCTCATTTTGAATTACGGTCAGGCGCCGAAGTAACATCTAAGATGGCACCTTCTTTTCCACATTCACACATCTTCAGAGGAAGGAATTTGGGTGACACATATGAACGAGGAAACTTCCTCAACCCACAAGGCTCCCGCAACCCAATGAGAGGTAATGGAGTCACCCTCCCAATCACTGTGTTGTTGTGGCTTATTTCTCAAGATCTTGCTACAAGCTAGACCATGTCCAAGAGGTCGTGAATTCTCAAAAAGTCATAGGAAAGTCACTGAAGGAATTTGGGTGACACATATGACCGAGGAAACGTCCTCAACCCACAAGGCTCCCGCAACCCAATGAGAGGTAATGGAGTCACCCTCCCAATCACTGTTTTGTTGTGGCTTATTTTTCAAGATCTTGCTACAAGCTAGACCATGTTCAGGAGGTCGTGAATCCTCAAAAAGTCATAAGTAATAAAAGGCGAAGTAATAAGAACCTCATGCAAAAGCCCTACACAGTGGAGGAGATGTTCAGGGGAGGCATGTGCAGAAGTGCACTCCAGATAAGACTTGTGTTTTCCATATAAAGTAAGGATCCTTATGTGTTCATTCATGAGCCTGTTGATGCAGTGCATTTTACCAAGAGTTTTCCCAGAATACCAAAAAAAGATACTTGTTAAAAATGTTAATGCGAACACCAGATAACTAGGTCAATTTTTATATGAAACTCAGTTCTCAGCGGATGCCTGTAAAATTCTCTAATAATTTTATAAGATAGATCTGTCATGTTTAGCGCTCTGTGTTACAATGATCCAATGGTACGACAGACTGTTCAGAGCATAAAGCACTGAGGTTTGAGCCCAGCACTTGTTGAACAACAGGAGATGGATGATATGCTGGCTGAAGAACAAGACTGATGTTGCGCTTGACTGAACCTGACAAATATGCATGCAGATCTAACAGGTTGGTGATGAGAGTTTTCCTCTTTGTTTCATTCTTGAAGAAGTTTCATTCTTTGCAACACGTGAATACGCTCTACTATCCATCAGAAGTCCTCCCAGAAAGCAATTTATAGTTAAAAAATAAAATGCTTTACTACGGGTTTCTGACATTAGGTTGCCTAAACGGTAAGTGGATATTTTGTGGGCTCAATCGTAATTCTGAAATGAAGAGCCATTTGGGAATAAACGAGAAGTTTAGCTGACGAAATCCTTCTTATAATACAATCTTTTACCAGAATGAGGTGTAATCTTACAGAATGAATAATAGAGTGGGCGATCGGTTAACGAACAGTTCGGTCTGCGAACAAATAGTACAAGGAACACCTTCAGAAAATATTTTTGTATTAGGACAACGAACACATATTCGGATAACGAGCTAAAACGAATTCTGACGAACATTCCTCGGCTCTCGGAGCACAATGTGCAGTTGCCAAACCCTAAGGACCAAAAATCGTTTTTCATCTCTCTTTGAATTATGTTGCTTGCCTATTCAACTTAAAAGTTCTATATTAGAAAAAAATTCACAATACAATATTTATAGCCAAAGTAGACCATCAAGTTTGGCAATAATTCAGTTTGATTTCATTTGGAGCGCCTCGTCCCTTGTCCATGCTCTGCCTCATGCGTAGTTTTGAATAAAGATTTCCAGACGGCAACCACAGCAATGTTATCATTCACTTTACAACGACAACGTTATTACTTTCGGAAAATCTTGAAAAAGAGAGAAAAGCAATGGACATTGAACATGTCTTTAACGGCCTATAAACAAAAAAAAGGACTGATTAATATGCAAGACTACATGTATGTATTATTTTTTTTGTAAACTTTATAAGAAATTATGCATCTTTTTTTAATTTCATTTTTAGGGTCTCCAGAACGCATTAAGGATTTCCCAAAAAATTTGACCGGTTAATGAACAATTCGGACAGCAAGCATAGCCTTGTGACAGATTGTTCTTTAACTGATCACCCAGTGTACTGTAGTTCATACTGCTGTACTTGTGAGTAGTTTGCTGAACGCGGGAAAGAAGTTGAGCAAGCACTGCCTCCCAATACCAATGTACGGGAACAGTTAAGGTCTATATAGTAAAATTTTCAATCCACTATCGATATCCTTCTTCGGCATCTCTTCCGGAATTTCCAGACAAATATTGCTTCATTTTTTCCTTGGGAAATTGACCAATATTTTTAAACATTATTCAGCACTTGAATCAGTTGATTACTAAATGAATTCGAGCTATATTACTTTGTTACGAAAACTTTTAGCATGAAGGTCTTATATTTTTTTCATTTAACTACTTTTTTATTCTTTATTATTCTTTAGCATATGGAAAAATTATTGTCTAAACAACGCCTATTTTGCGAAAATAGCGGTTTTCAAAGCTGAGAAATAAGTTTACGAGACTTTAAGATAACGGCGTTATTTGGAGTATTTTGGGTAACAGCAAAGTGTGTTAACATTTTCTAAGTTTCGAGACGATAGGATTAGGTGAAATTGAGTAATCATACTGTTGCTATAAGAATGTTCTGTAATATAGTTAATATATAAAAATTATCGTATAAATAATGTTTATTCTGTAAAAATAGCGATTTTCAGAGCTAAGAAAACATTTTATGAGACTTTATGATAACTTGGCGATATTTGGAAGTATTTTTGGTGACAAATTCGGTGATCATATTATGTCTAGATCATTCTATCTTGATCGCCACAAGGAAAATTATAGTAGCCTGCTACGGCACCATTGCCCATATTAATAAAGGATTCCTTTTATTCATCTATATTATTACCATTATTTTCATAACTATCTGTAAAATCCGAAGTTATATGTTGTCTAAAAATTCAAATTTTAAATCGATACCCGAAAATAATATCAAGTATTAAAATAATCTATTGGATTATTACATTTAAATACATGTTCATTTTTATATAAAAATTTTGCAATTAAAAAATTAGCAAATAATTGCGAACAATTATATTTTTACTAAAATATTTTCCTTGATTTTATTTGTGTTTTTACTTTTATTGTATTTCATAACAAATTCATTTTTATTTGTAATTTTATATAAAGAAACATTTAAAAAAACATCTGTTGTTTACAACATTTTCGGTATTTTATTACTGGCGAAGGTTATTTCTATTTGATGCAAATATATTTAGTCCTCATATAACCGTAAACAATGACTCGTATGTGTGCCTCGCCTCGAGTAATATCTTATCATTTAATTATTATCCTTCTTATTATCTAAAGTCCAGAAGGAACGAAAACGGGTAAATATTTTCGTCTGTCACGCTCATTGGTTCCCTACGAATTGTTTTGTGTACATTACTTGAGGGGAAACAGGAAAGAAAAATACCACTTATTTTGTTTGCTAAGAGTTTCTCTATTTTTTTTTTTTCCCACTTCAGATAAGGTTTTGGTCAACGTTAGTATACATTTCATAGTAAATGACGAAAACGTTCCTATTGATATTTTCAATATAGTAAGAAGAGAAAAAAACATATTCTTATCATGGAAAATAATTTAGGAATTAAAAGTTGTTCATCTTAGTGAAAGATGTAATGACTATTTTAACTTTGATTATAATTAACAGATAAGTCTAGATAAATATGGTATTTATATATCTCTATGCACTTTGCTTATGTACCAAATATTTAATTCGATTCTTTATTTTAAATTTTTATTAGACTTTGTCATTTATTGAACTGATTTACTCTAACTTATAATATCAATATCATAATTAATTATATTAAATAATTGTTAATTATTATTAAACACAAATTTATGTTTTACTTAAACGTGTGAATATTACATAGCAATTATAATTCATATAAACATTAAGCAAATTTATCATGAATAACTATTATTCTTTATAATTTGTTTGAAGATAAATGTATTTCTCTTTCCCGATTCAATTTTTAAAAAAGATTTGAATCTGTAATTTTTAAAAATCACATGTGAATTATTCTTTTATTAACATTTGTAAACTATGTTTTTTAAAAATAAGTATTAGTCATTATCTCTATAAAACTTTTTCTTGCTATTTTGTATTCCTTAATAGATTAATACCAACACCAATTGTTTTAAAAATAAATTTAGTAGATGAACGGAGTAAAAAATTTTCCGTATTAATTTAATGTAAAAATGATCATTTATTTTTTTTATCAAAATTAAAAAATTATAACGTGACAAGGAATATAGGATATAATGTGCATTATATTTAAATAGAAGACTTAAATCAGCAATAGACATTTTAAATAATTATCAAAATAATAGCTGACTTGTCATCGATATAATAAAAATAATATCTGACTTGAATCAATTTGTATACAATGTATTTAAAAATAATAACAGACTTGAATTAATTAGTATAAAATAGTGTGAGTTTGCTAGTATGAGTAGTCAAGTGGAAGAAAATAGATATAAATAAAAATATGAAAATTTACAAAAATAATTTTGATTTGATCTATATTGCTGAAACTTCTCGAAGCTTTCTAGAAGATGAAAAATGATAGAATTACAATTTAAATGTTTTAAATATCAATTATGTAGCAAAGATATTTTTGATGAATTCAAAAGTAATTATGTATGCGTGTGTTTTCCTTTTTCAATATTTTCTAACTGATATATTTTCGTTGTTCGACTCTAATTACTCTAAACTCAATTTTCATAGATTTACTCTAATTACTCTAACTTTAAATTTTGTTGTTCTACTCTAATTACTATAAATTAAATTTTGGTAGTTCTCTCATTATACATGTAATTTATATTTTCCCCAAAGGACTCTATATTTTTATAGTTCAAATTAAATACGTGTTTCTTTCAAGAAGCCAAGTAATCTTTTGTGTAATGTCATATCGAGTTGGCAGGTGACGCTCCAATTTTTCACTTGAGTCCTACTTTTACTGTGGGAGTTTGCCGTGTTTTGGAATTAACATAAAATTTTTATTATGGTCAATCAATCAATCTTGAGCCAAAAAATGTTAGCAGAGTGCCCAGTAAATAAACCTGGCAAATAATATGTAAGGGAAACAAACAAAGGTGAACAAATGATGCTAATTAACTTCAAATTAATTTAGTGAACTTTTATCACAAAATATTGTTTCGGACTATCTAAAACGGTAATTGTGTGGCCTGGTAAGCTAGGACGTCGTTCTAATAATTGCTATGCAATGAATTCAAATCTCTGTTTAACCGAAGATTCGTCGTGTTCACTGAAGGCCACGTTCAATAAAGTCGTGGTGACAATGTACTCCATTACCTCTCTGTGTGGCAAGTCAAACAAGGGTTATCTTCTTGTTATTAAGGCCAGACTCAAATATCCACAAATCCTCAGTATTTGGTGCATTTATGGCATGGAAAATGGGAAAATTAGTTTGGCCCAAAAATGACTACCCAAATATTTCTTGCTGCTATATCTGTTCTCGTGAAAATGATTTCGATGTGCATTAATGTACTAAAGAATAATGGAACCTCATATTATTCCTTTGGTAATATTCTAAAACATTTGGCAACGAATCTTTTTTGATAGAAGAAAAAGGTCAATTTTGATGTGCACTGCATTTTTATAGGTCTATATCAATAAAATATGAGATAATCTTTAACTCACTAAGATGTTTCAGAAATCAATTATAATATTTCAATTTGATAAAATATGTTAATTTAAAGTGTGTCCGTAATTTTTTCTTAAAACTAAACCTTGAGTAAGAAAGTCTGTATTGGTATGATCAATAATTTAAATTAAAATTCTCAAAAAGTATTATCCTTATGGAAAGTTAGATCTGTTTTCCAAGTAAAAAAGATGAAGTTAAGTCGGAATATTTCTCGTCGTTATTTTTGGGGTTAGCGATTAATGGAAGTTTCAACACTACCAAAAGTAATGTTGACAAAAATCATGGTTCCATTTTCAGGGGGAAAGTTTTGTTAAAGTGATCTGGGTTCCAAAGTGAAAATGCGCACAGAATGAAGGTAAGTCACGAAACCACGTGACACACCGATGGTGAATACAAATTGCTGATTAGAAAGGTTCGTATAATGAAAACGTTGGCACGATTCCAGAAATCAAAATCGGAACATATTAGAACAGAAGCACCGTTAAGTTTATTCCTCTAAAAATTATCCACTATTGAAGAACTAACTTAAACTTTCATAGTTTTTATATTTTGTGCATAAATATTTTAACTATGTTTCATGCTCGAAAAACGCCTTTATTTGTGTTTCTGAATATTTAAAGTAAGATTTAATATGCTCTTCAATAGCGGTGGGCATTAAGGGAACCGCTAAGACATTTTGGGGTGATCGCCAGTGCTAATTTTTATGATCCGCATACCCAAAACATACTTATATAAACTCCAATCGTCATTAAAGGTAATCCCGAGACAAAAAAAATCAGCTACTGAGCTAGAAAATTCTGCCCAGCCGCACTATGATTCATAAGCTATCATAGATAAGATTAAGAAAAGCGTAAATAGTGAGAATATTTATATAAATGTCTTATATTTCTCTGTTTAATTGCTTGTTCTGTTGAATTGACCGTTTAATTTGTGACATTATTGTCTAAATACGTTTTTCTGTGAAAATAGCAGTTTTTGGAGCTGAGAGGAGGAAATTTTGATCAGATCAGAAGATGTGTTGTATTTTCTTTAGTAAATATGACGATGTAAAATATATATATAATACAATAAACACATATTTAAAAATTCAGGTAGACTTTGTCGCAAAAATATTAATGAGCTTATATCAAAATTTATAAGCAGATTGGTAATATTCTTAAATTTGGAAATGTGTTTCTATTTCATAATACAAGATTATGATTTTGTTTACTATCTATATTTTTCAATAACTATTTATAAATGTTATAAAAAATTAAAAAGAAAATTTCACCTGTAATTTCTTTGCCAAAATAATTAAGCATTCTAGCTATTTGCTACTTTGTTGAATGATGTAAGTATTTTGCAATCCCTGTAGGTCACGTAATGAGTATGATCATGACCGAAAGAAGGTTTATAAATATAGCTTTATATCTTGCCAAATAAGCTGAATATAGAATAAAGACTCGTAGTCAATAGACAGACACACTTTATTGGCAAGTCATCCAAGAAGCGTTTAAGAAAGTATCCAAAATATTTTTACATTTATCGCGAGACAAATGCACTTAAAGCATAAACAATATCAATGCGCAGGTTACTACATTATATATATATATATATATATATATATATATATATATATATATATATATATATATATATATATATATATATATATATATATATATATATATATATACTGTTGGACAATTGCTAAGGACGGATCACAAATTGCAATGTAGCATAACATTAAGCGAGACATGAGGCCTAGTAGGATAAAATATAGTTGCCACTCTGTTCAGACATTAGAATAAAGAATATTTATTGTTCTAAAAAGTTCAAATGCTGTGAAACATCTGAAAGAAAAAAATGTTCATTTGATGCTGCATACGGAAAAATGGAACAATACATTTAAAAGTCAGCAGGCATATTAAAGATAATTCCAAGTAAAAAAGATAATTCCAAGTAAAAAAGATCCAAGAAAAAGGTATCAGTACGAGATATATCCGCCGTGGAGTGTGATGCAACATTCCACACGTCGTATCATACTTTGCACAACATTATCCAGCAGCTGTTGAGGCAATTTATCCCATTCCTCTGGGAGTGCACGGATCAGGGTGTTCTTGTTTGTCGGAGGATAGTTTCGACCAGCAACTTGCCTAACCCAAAGCATCCCACACATTTTCAATGGGGTTTAGATCTGGAGAACGTGATGGCCATACGAGGCGTTGAATACCCTCGCTGTCTAGACAATCCTGAACAGCGAGTGTTCGATGACATGTTGCGTTGTCGTCCATAAAAACAAATCTATCACCGACAGCACCACGGAAAAGACGAACATGAGGAAGTATAACTTCATTAATGTATCGTTGGCCCGTCATAGTACCATTCGCAACCACATGTAGGGGCATGCGGCCATTGATCATGAGGCCGTTCCACACCATTACATGTCGGATATCGGACCCTTTCCTGTATATTTTCTGGACGATAAGCAGTACCACTCTCGCGCCAGATCAGTTGGCGTCTACAATCCGATGACAGACTGAACCTGCTCTTATCTGAGAATAGTACCAGTCCTATTCAGTCCAATTGCGTTGCAAACGAGCAGTACGGTGCTGTCTGGTCAATGGGACACACATAACAGGTCTGCGCGCGTATAGTCCTCCTCCCCTCAAATGTCTGGCAACAGTTTTTCGGGAGATTGCTTTCCTGACGCAGCAAGAAACTGATTTGCCATCTGCTGAGCTGTGGTGCGCCTGTTCCTTTTTGCTGATAGGACGATATATCTGTCTTTTGCAGGCGTCGTACTTCTAACACGACCTCCCCCGTGCCGCCTGCTACACATTCCAGTAGTTTTAAATAACTTCCAAAGCCATGAAACAGCGCTGTGAGTGATGTCGAACTCCCTGGCAACATCTGTTATTTTTCGCCCTTCTTCGATCTTTCCAATAATTCGACCACGCATACAATCATCTAAGTGATGTCGGGAAGACATGCCAAAAAATTTCAAGTTCGTCTATTAAATCCTTCCTGTAAAACTTTGACTTGAAACAACAACTGTCCACAAGCGTCAAAATCTTTAAAGCTCTTATAAGCGCTATCACGTGATGAACAGACGTGGAAAAAATATTTTTCATACGCATACTTCTCCTTACTATATCCTGCACTTATTCTAATTTTCCACATTTTGCCTCCTTTCATTTTGTGGTTGCTATGGATGATAGTATTATCCGTCCTTAGCAATTGTCCAGCAGTGTATATATATATATATATATATATATATATATATATATATATATATATATATACTTGAAACTGTATAATATTGCTTCCATGCTCTACCCATTCTGATGCTCCATGCGAGGGAGTACAACAAAAGTATATCCTCCCTTTTACCGAATAATAGAAACATTTCGAAATATACTCCCGAAAAACTTCTAAAAAGCTTATACTTTGTCACTAAATATCATAAAATGAGAAATTTTGATAGATATGGCAATATCAAAAAAAGAGCACCAAAAAATGAACGCAATTCCTTTCGATTTGTCAAATATGGCGGAAAGCAAACCTTGCATGAATAGAAAATTTTTCTTTTCCCCCACTAAAAAATGATGATAATAATAAATAAAATAAACCAGTTTCCTTAAATGAAAGATTAAAGTTATTAAAATGATCGAATATCTTCGAGAACTTCCTTTCTACATAAGTTCACGTTGTATGTACAATATGTGTCCTTTAAATATTGCTTACTCTGGAGTCTTCATTTAAATGGGATACCGTGACATTTTGAATGACTTCGCAATCAAAGAGCGAAATGTTTTGGTTGTTATTTCAAAACAAAGTGTTGGTGGCAACTATTTCAGCAGTAAACAGTGTCCATTCCTTTTACATATCAAAACTGTTTGCTTTTCAAATAGAAATCGCAAACTTAGCTCTGATTGGTGTATCGCAACAAACTGAATCCCCCACTTCAGAAATACAAACGAAGTCATTCCGACGACAGTCCGCTGCGAGATTTTAATTAACAGGTGGGAGTGAGGAGGCTTCCGAAAGTATCCCTCTGACGAATAATGTCCCTTACACAGGGAAAACAAATGATATATTCCGGATCAGATGTCCCTTTGCTATGTAAATAGGAATTGTTTGCCCCCGAATCGCATCTCATTTAAGGGAAGAAGCGGGAATTAATCTCCGAGTTACTGTAGGATAGGGAATATTTCCACGGGGTTCTCGTAGAAACGGGCGCGAACGTGTCAGTGCCTTCCGGAAGGGGCGGCGGCGATTCGAAATTAGCACACGTCATATGAATGTTTTATCCAGGAAGGTAAACAGGAGTTTGCGGGGAATCGGTTGAATGTGCTGACAGAGATAACAGGCGTGCCCAGGGAATTGTAAATATCTCTGTGTTTGTAACAGGAGGTATTACACTTGGTTTTAATACCTTTGATTGTACACAAGAAATAAAGATGTGCAATCAGTTTAAAATTATAAATTAATTAGCCGAAAGATGAATATGCTTTATGAATGAAATTATTGAGATAAAGAATTTAATTAATATTTTACAAAAATAAATTTGATTTCAATATTTACATTCATTATAATAATATTTTATAGCGAATTAAGACTAATTGGTGTTATTGTATTGGTAACACAAACACTATAGGAGAAGAGGATACAAAATAAAATATCTAATGAATAATATTTTTCCTTATACTTCCTTTTTTACTTACTTTTCCTTTTTTCTTCGTTATAATTCTTTAAAGAAAATGAACTGTATTCATGTGTTGCAGGGGAGAAAACTGTACTAAGTGTCTTATTATTCAGAAATCCTTTATGCAGTGAATTATTTGTTAACCCATATTATCAATAGACACTTAACAAAATTCCAGGTTCATACTTAGTTAATTAAGTTTATTACTATAAGAATAATACAATTAGAATAATACAATTAATGATATGTTCAGATTGACTTGGACAAATAAGTATACACTTTTACAGATAAATTAGACACAAACAAAAATAGATTAATTTCTTATAATTTCATAATAGATTATAGTTAATAATAGATGTAATAATAAAATATCTCATAAATAAAGATACCTGGCATTCTTTGGAAAAGCATACTAGAGATTAACGCAAAAGAAACTTTCAAAGTCATTTGGAGACGCCAGGTATCCCACGTGGGCCAGGCTTAACACTTATCGGGTGACCAGAAACTCCTCGTTACTCGGCGCTTTCCGTTTCCACTCGAGGGATTTTTCTGCAGTCGTGGTACAGCAGCTGTTAGAATATTGTATGACGGGGTTCCCTCCTGCAGCCAATCTCCTGAGTATATTCTTCTCTCAGGAACTCGCCTTGCACGGCTATATACTCGGCCACCTCCTTTTTTCGGCAAACTCCCAGTGTCCGGCGCTGATTTCACACCGATTCAGGCTCTCCTCCTTTTTTCGTCAGCTGCACGCGTTCGGGCCCCGGTCTCTCTCCAAGTCTCTCCTTCCCTCCTTCCTCTCCTGGCGCCCAAAACCGGTTCCTGGTCATCTCCTCACTTCACTTCGCCATGCACTCTCCACATGAATATACCCGGCGCCCCCTTACAAATAAATCTCTTTGCCAACCACAGGAAAATTAAATTACATTCATTTGTGGTCAGCACAAAACCAGGTAAACTCTCAAGCGCACTCCTTTTTTCTTTTCTTTTCAAAAAATTGGGCACTAGTAACTAGCACTTTGCTGCAACATGGCCGTAAATTGCTTTTCATTAATCGTTACCCGGTGGGCACCTGTGAACCAAGTCACGGTGGCGAGTAGCATTATCCACACCAGACCACCACAAACCTGTTTATAGGGTGAGCCATATACATCATCTCAGGAGAAAATAAACACAAAGAGAGAGGAACATTCATACCCGAACCGGGATTTGAACCCGGGCCTGCCGTCTAGGGGTCAGGAACGGTAACCACTCAGCCATCGGCAGACACTTTCAGGCAAATATCCTAACAGACATACATACAAAACGCAGAAACGTCAAACCAAACTGCAAGTGTTCAGAACGGTTAGAATCGAGTGAAAATCCTCCTAGTCTGAAGAGCACGATCCTATTACTAGGTAACTATGAGATTTTCAGATAAATAAGAGAAAATAATAGATTTTTTTTTGTATTATTATATATCATTCTGCTTTTAATTAACTCAACGTTGGAATATAGAAAATAGGAGAAATAGCCACATTGAAATATTATAACCATTCCCATCGTGTTATTCCTATCGGAAGAATATGAGGGGGGTCATTCATTTAAATATGTCTTCTGTAAGTGCTCTTAAGGAACTACATGGAGCTCCTAATCCCTTTATATGATGAGAGAAATATAGTGCGATCTCACTCCTGTTCTTATATCAAAAACTATGAGAGGGCCTTTTCATCTTGCATAATTATTGCATGGCTTTCTTCACTGTGATTTGCATTAAAAGCCCAAATAATAAACGCAATGTTATTTATTAAAGCTTACTGCGACTTAATCAGAAGAAAAGGCTTCGGAAGGAAAGGTCCCGGATTGGATCTCAGCCCCTGTTGTGCGAAGGGAGATGGATGTTGCGTCTCTGGCCTCGAAACCCACATCTTCTTCTTCTTCTTCGAGTTGGGTTTGTATGTCATTGAGCACCTCTGCTTTTTGTACTGTTAACTCCAAACCCAATGTTTCTTAGTTCCAGTTGCTCGGATCACCCACTTTATTAATAAACCCTTTAATGGAATCTAGGTGTAACTCTCTAGTATGGATGATGCCTAAAGAGGTTAATCTAGGGAGGGCAAGAGCCTCACATTCATAAATGATATGCTTGGCCGTTTCCTCTTGCATATGACATTTCCTGCAGATAGGGTCTTGCTGAAACAGTCCCATTTTATGGAGATGTTTTCTGAAATAGTAGTGCCCAGTTATGAAGCCTACGATTAAACGTATCTTCTGCCTAGAGCATCTTAGAATTTCATAGGAAATCCTCGCTGATGATCTACAGATCATACTTTTAGCGTGGGTTTGACCAGGAGATTTGAGCCAAGCTTCATGCATCTTCCGTTTTTCCCATCTAAGAACATTGGTTTTTGCGGTCTTCAAATTTATCCCACAAAAAGGTTCTGGACCAATGGGAACAAAAGACGATCCTTGTTTAGCAAGCTCATCAGCCTTTTCATTACCTTCGATACCTTTGTGCCCTGGCACCCATACGAGGATCACCCTGTTTCTAGTTGCCAGTTCTGTAAGAAGGTTTCTACACTCCAGAATCATTTTAGATTGAAACCCACATCTCTCGGAGTGAGTGCCTGGGAGTTTTCCACATACTGCCCCCCTGCGATAACTGAATAGGGCGCACAATCTATTAAAAGTCTTCCTGAAGGATACATCACTCTGTAGAATAAAAAATAAACAGGTTGTTCGCCTGTTCGCTAAGCTGTGTCAAACATAAAAAACACCTGCTATAGGACTTATGTTCATTTGGAGAAAATATTCTGAAAAATTTCTGAAGCAATAAGCTCTTCAATAACGATACTCAAAGGGGGAGAATTTAATTCATAAATAACATGCAAACTTTATACAAGGTAGTTATTTATTTCAGCTAGGGAGCTGAAAGTACTCAATCAGAATAATATAAACATTATTTTATGAAATAGAAATGATTTTCAAATATGATTTTCTAAATATTTGACTGTATCAAATCAAAATATTTTATATAATTTTTCGTATACGTTTCGTGAAAATATCCAGCATCGTTTTACGAATAGCGTTTCGTATATATTTGTTCTATTCAAAGTAGGACCACGAGTGCATATTAAAAGTCTCCCATGGATATTTGCATTCAGTAAGTTTTCTGCCTGTGAGACATTATCTTTTGATGAATGCCTTTTTCTGCGCGCTGCCTCTTCATCATTAAAGCAAACGGTGCGAGTTCCCTCACCCCAAGGGAAATTAGTTTTATCTACGTTATGCTTTAACAGAGAGAAATCTAGAAAAATGGGAAATATAAAATTCTATACATTTACTGGATTTCAAACAGGGTGTTTTGTGCCATAGAGAATAATAGATCCATTGGAAAAATAGAGGGTGTCCTTTGTCGAAAATTGGAGATTTTTTTTAGCCAAGCATATTTTTGTGCGTGTTCGAAGAAACAAAATGTTGATAACACTGGCATAAATCATAAGTTAAATGATTTAAAAGGTAAAAATAAAATATTTTTAAGCAAAAATAAATATATTTATCACTAAAAAGATCGTTTTCACACATTTTATTTTAAAAAGAACTAAATTTTCTTTTAAAAGTGTTCTTTTCCATTTTTTTTAAAGATTTCGAGCGTGTTCGAAACAAAATGGCGGCGGAAAATCTTCAGTGAATCACAGTAAAAACTATTGCACACATTTTACTAATGCGTTTAAACATAAAATTGATATTTTTGTCAAAAGCAAAAGTTGCATAATAAAATCCATAAAAATGAGCTCAGAAAAAATGTAAAATCGACTTATCCAAACAAAATCGAGATCTAAAATGCCAAAATACTAAGGTTACGAGAAATACAGCATCGCTAACAATATGGCACTTAATTGGCAAGAAAGTGAGGGATAATGTAAAATATAGGGAACCCGAGATTAATTTGAGATTCAGTAGAAATTAAAAGTCGCCAAATTATCAAGCAATTATATATATTGGCGTGAAAAAGTATTCATTTATACGGACTTTGCGTTTATTACATAGAAAAATAATTATTGGCGGTTAGAATTGTAGATTTTAGCAACATTTTTGGATAATCAATATTTTAATAATGATACACGATATGCTGTATTTTATTCGATGTCAAATTCATTTAGCATTCAGCTACATCAGTGATCCACACATACTTTTAGAAATAAACTAATAAATAAAAAGTTTATATAAAATGAAAACGAAAAAAAATTTTTTTTCAGTTTGCGGGATATATTACCTTTTTAGCACAAGTAGCGAAATGCTGCACCTTTCACAGAGTATTCAGCGTGGCTTTGAGAGGGGGCAGATCTTCTTCATTTAGAAACGGGGACTGAAGCTATTGGTCCAGATTTTTTTTGCGAGGTTTCTAGCTGGGGCCATTTACGTCCGTAGAATAAATTTGAGGGTACCTAGTTGAATTGATGACCGAAAGTATGAGGAGTTGAACATAGCGTATAATTTCTTGAGTCAACAAGCTGAAAGTGGTGTACTCACCTAGTCCAGACTGGCCCCGCCCCCTAGAGATCGAGCATTTATTTAAATTTACAAAAAGTTACAGAGTCTTGCAGGGCAAGAAGGATTGCATAATTGGATTACATTTCTTGGGTACTAGATAGTACATTATTCTTCGATAGTTTTAACAATATTAAGACAATAATAGTTAGTATGTATATCTTGACTACAGTACAGCACAATACTTTGTTCTACAATATAAAGGAAAATATACAAGATACAATGACAGAATAAATGACAATAATTGAAAGAAGTACACCCAGGGGTATTTGTGAAAGCATGATGACAAAAGTATATGTATTTATTTTACTAAGAAACTGAAAATGAAACTAATAAAATGTACAGAAAACCAGAAGAGAATAAAATAAACAAAGATTTTGTGGCGACAGATGGCGCCAGTAGCCATAGTTAGCATTACATCGTGAGACGGCTGAGTGATTTTAATAAGAGCATGTTATATTTTTGCCATTAATAATTTTATAATTTATACGTAGTCTAGAGCAGATCTAATCCTTAGTATAGCTCTGTGCCTACGTAGGTTATTGTTGTCATTAATATTGCAGTTGGGGATGTTCTTGATTGCTATGTTATCAAAAGAGTATCATTCTCATAAAAATTAAATGCATGGTTTTTAATATATCTATTTAGAGTTAAAATCACTAAGTTGTTCCTCATAATTGCATTTCTGAAATACCATTCACAGCCTTAGTGATAAGCCTCAAAATCTTACTTTGTTGCTGTTCTAGCCTTTTCATGGAAGTAACACAGGCCCCACCCTAAATTTGAGAGGCATATGTCATTGTTGGTCTAATATATAATTTATAAATTAAAATTTTATTTTTTAAGGATAGTTTAGAATTTCTAGGAAGTAGAGTGTATAGCGTAACTATTTTGGATTTGATTTTGTTGATGGTGTTTCTAATGTGTAGGTTCCAAGTGAGTCCATTGTCTAGGGTTACTCCTAGATAAGTGGCAGAGTTTTCCCACTTAACTTTCTGTCCATACAGCTCTAGTGGCTTACATTTGTTTACTTTCTTCGTAAACATTATAGCATTGCATTTATGGACATTGAGCTTTATTTTCCATTTTATTAACCATGTTTCAATGTCCTTAATGTGGTTGGTGAGATTCATGCGAATTTTGTCGAGGAGAGGATTGCTGTGTCGTCAGAGAATAATGGTATGATAGTTTTGTGGGATATCGTTGATATAGAGATCGAACAGAGAAGGGCCTAACAAGGAGCCTTGGGGAACTCCAGCCTCTATTGTTTTCATGGTAGAAATATTCTCTCCTATTCTAACCTGGAAGGTTCAATTGTTTAAGTAGCTACTAATTAGATTAACTAAATAAGAGGGAAATTTATTTACGATCCATTTGTGCAGGAGACCGCAATGCCAAACCCTATCGAAGGCCTTTTCGATGTCTAAACGGGGACTGAGTAGAGGCCTTTCACTTCTTGAGGCATCATTTTCAATGGAGGACACTGCTATCAAGACCTATTTAACGCGCCGCACTCCCTATTAGCGACGGATATTCGATAGGGCAGGGATTCGCACTCACCGCCTTCTGGTGATGTAAAACCTAACCATCCAGGCCATCGCGGACATACAGAGCGTAATATTTAAAATATCCTAATCGAAAATCGTACAAAATTATAGAAATATAATTATTGTCAGGTTACCTTAGATGACATCAGTTTCTTTATCTGAAGCAAATTCAACAAATTACAAATATATAATAAAATGTAAATAAACATCATGGTATATAATTTATTTTCCGTATTACTTGATTTTAAATGTGTGACATATTTTTCCAATTTTTGTAATTTTGAATGAAGAAAAAAATGAATTATTAACAAGTTTAGTTTCATTTCACTATAAATTATTAGTAAATAATTAATTTGGCTAACTTAATATTTATATAAAATGTAAGCGAGATTTATCGTCAATTAATAATTTGTCATTTAAATTTTGATATTTTAATATTTTGATATGTTTCTGATTAAATAAATAAATGCAATCAGTATTTCTAAATCAAAATTATTGGTACTTAATATAAAATTTAATTTAAAGTTTTTAATTCAATTAAGTTTAAAAAAATTTTGAAAATTTAAAAATGTTAAAAGTATTTATAATTTTTAAAATACCTATACGTTTTTAGGACCATAAAGCTTAGAGAATAAGTAGAAAACTAATAGTCTTATTGAATAAACTAGAGCCTTAAATATACACTGCTGGCCTTCCAAATTGTAACACTAAGAAAGACAAGAGATATCGCAACAACACAAATTTTGGTGATAACATGTTGACCTCTTATCAAATGCTTAAATGCATAGACATCTGTCAAGTGTGGCTCCTGCCCAATTTAGTAGCCAGAATAGCTGCTATTGTTGAAGATCACCGCTGCCAAACGCCTCAGCATTAATTCAAAGACTTTGGATGTGTTCTTGGGGTACAACAGACCAAGCAGCTTTCAGACGTTGTCAAAATTGACCTGGTGTGGCAGCTGGGGATGTAATCTGAGTCAATCGTTGAGCAACCATGGACAACATGTTTTCGATCGGCAAAAGATTTGGAAAGCGAGCTGGTTTAGGAAGCAATTCAATTTGACGATTGACGAAAAGCCCTTGGATAATGCATGTCACGTGTGGTCGGACATTATCCTGTTGAAATATGGCTGTGAGTAAGCCCTGAAGGTAAGGAAGGACAACTGGCCCCAACACCTCGGAAATATAGCGCTGGCTGTTTAAAGTACCGAAAATGCGTACTAGAGGAGTACGAGAGTGATATCCAATACCGCCTAGTACCATAACACCCGATGCAGGATCAGTGTAGCGGTGCATAATGCAGTTGTTCGGCAACCTCTCTCCACGGTATCTGCAGTCTCGAATGCAATCATCGTTGTTTTGCTGACAGAAACGTGATTCGTCAGTAAAGACAATTTCATTCCATTCTGCCGTCCACACCCTTCTCTTTTTTATCATTGGCGGTGGAGACGTCTGTGGTTCTGTGTCAAGGGAAGACGAAGCAATGGACGTCTTGCGAACAGACCACTCAGGTGTAAATGGCGTCGAATGGTATCCACAGACACTGGATGATGCATTACAGACTGAATGTGCTGTGCTATGGTTCGTGATGTGGCTGAGCGATCCATGTCTGTCATGCGCACAATTTGAAAGTCATCACGTGAAGTCGTGTACTAAGGTGGATGCGATCGAACAAGTCGATCATTCGTACCCTCCTGCGTCCAACGATCACACATCCGCATTACAGTTGTTTGGTTTCGTCCAACATGACTACCTGAACGACAATCCACAATCTGGGTAGGCCCCTGTCTACGAGGAGTAATTGATTGTTTTCTTTTTTCTGTAAAACTCCAAGAAAAACACAATTGCCGAACTTGAAATTGTCAGAATCTCCAAGTCTTAAATTGTACTTTGAAGAGGGGCCACATTCGCGCTGATGCATGTTGTAAATTTCGTGCTATTTGCATGCTTCGTTCTGGGTGCTGCATTTACGGTGGCCAGCAGCTTACGTTAAGGCCATATCATAAAGTAAAAGAAATTTGCTTAATGTGTTGTGGCTTTCATTTCAAAGATTCGTGAGTTTAATTCTTCTCACAAGCATCGACGCATTGGGGTTCGAAATCCACCAAAAACTGAAGGTACTTTTTGAATGAGCTCTCATTTGAATAAAGTGACTTAGAGAGTAACAAGTAAGCCAAGCCAAACAGATCTAGTCATATTTACTTGAAGAAATTTCACTGAAATTCTTTTTATAAATAAATTTTTTTAAATACTTATTATTGTTTTTCAGTCTATTAAAAATATTTTTAATAAACAATTAT
Organism: Latrodectus hesperus; assembly: GCA_037975125.1. NCBI lineage: Eukaryota > Metazoa > Arthropoda > Arachnida > Araneae > Theridiidae > Latrodectus > Latrodectus hesperus. Next base: position 23,562 of record JAJQOW010000836.1, read on the forward strand.
CTTCTTCTTCTTCTTAAAATTGAGTTTGTATGTCATTGGGCACCTCTGCTTTTATCAGCATTTTGTACCATTAACTCCAAACCCAATGTTTCCTAGTTCCAGTTGCTCGGGTCACCCACTTTACTAATAAAGTCCGATAACCCTTTAATGGAGTCTAGGTGTAACTCTCTAGTATGGATGAAGCCTAAAGAAGTTAATTTAGGGAGGGCAAGAGCCTCGCATTCATAAATGATATGCTCTGCCGTTTCCTCTTGCGTATGACATTTCCAGCAGATAGGGTCTTGCTGAAACAGTCCCATCTGGTCAGAAAGTCAGTCGTGCTAGGGATAGCTTCCTGACTTTCACCAGAAGAATATGGTTTGGAGGTCATTTCTACCTCAAGTGAAGGATTCATTACTGTCCCTTTACAAGATTGCCTCTGAGTTCCCTTGTCTTTTTCAGCAAGGTCTACTACAGAGGCATCACCTGCAAATGCAGAAAGGATTGTTATATCTTGTGGCTGAAAAGACACAAGATAACAATTAATAAGCACAGGTAATATAAGTCCACCCAGCATTGCCTGAGTTACTGGGCAAGGCAAATTACTCTAGAAGTTTGCCAGGCAACTAGAGGCTCCGTTAAGACACCAATACCGCGGTGCCAATTAGCCCTAGGCACGGATCGCATAACACCAGGGTTTACGGGAGCTGGTTCCACTACACTTAGATAAGCAAATTACATGCATAATTAAATTAAATAAACGATTTATTTACAGAACGGCTCCATTCCCCTACCTTTCATTCAGTGAAAGATCTCTTAGTACTGAAATAAAAAACAGATGCTTTAGAAGTTGTGTTCATAATTCTCTCTCTATTGAATGCTGTCCCTAATTGCTATGTCTTAACTGAAATCTTATTTCTGTCACTTAATTCTGAAAATGCAGATGGTTGTTATGATTGATCCTAATGACCCATTTTTTAATGTTTCAGGTAAGAGAATCTCATTTCCTTTCGAAAAAATTTTCTCCTTGTAATAAATTACGAATGCTCTTAGGTGAGTAAGTTTTTTTTTTTTTTATTTATACAAACTATATTGTATAAAAAACGGATTCTTGTAATATTTATTTATGATTGCAAGTAATAAATGAGTGTAGAGTAAGTTTTAAGTTGAAATTATGACATAAAAGGTATTTGCGGCCATTAAAAACAGTAAAAAAGACAAATTTGCTAATGACTCGAAAGCTTCTAGGAAGTTATGATGATTCGAGTAACATTTATCTCCAAAGTCATCTAGGAAATATTGAAGATTGGAAGATTTTGAGTAATAAAATCTAACTTTTCTTAATCATACTTCATTTCAATGTTTTTATCATGTTTCAGTGATCCAAGTCAGAATCGTCCAAAGATACTATCTGTGGTTTATTATATTCGTTGAAACAGACAGTTTAAACAATGAAATAAAAATTATTGGATTATGCCAGAAAAATTATTCAAAATCATTCAAGTCAGCATGACTCAAAAATATGTGTTAAAATTATCGCCATTTTTATACTTGAAAATCCATAATTTATATTTAGAACTTTACAGTAGCAGTAAAACTCGTTGAAATTCTTAGCAAACTCCAGCGAAATTAAGGAAACATGATATATATTATATATATATATATATATATATATATATATATATATATATATATATATATATATATATATATATATATATATATATATATATATATATGTATATATATTTATATATATAGATATATATATATATATATATATATATCTATATATATATATATATATATATATATATATATATATTATATATATATATATATATATATATATATATATATAAATATATATACATATATATATATATATATATATATATATATATATATATATATATATATATATATATATATATAAAATTTAAAAATTTAATATTCCTTAAATCAAATGTATTTATACGTTTTTAAATTTTGTAAATTTATGTCTTTATTAAGTATTATTTAAAATTATTTGTAATCATAACTGTCATGCTTTATATATTTTATATTATACACACACAAATTATGAATTGCATGCATAAAGGTTATAAAGAATTAAAATTTATTTACATAAAAATTATCGTAAATAGTGATAAATATTGTCAAATTGTAAAATATTTATAAATTTAAAAATAAAAATATTTATAAATTTTAAAAAACCTTTAATTTTGTGTTAGAAGATTTTTCAGCAAATTGAAAAGATGGCAATAAACACTAGAATGGCATTTTATTCATCCGTAATATACCTCAGACACAATCTTATTACTGTAGGGAAATTTTGGTATGTATTTTATTTTTATAGCATTTCATATTTATTTTGTTCTTGATAAATTTATGAGATAATGTCAAATAATTTTAAAAAATTTCCTCTAAAAATTTTTGAATGCATTCCTTTAATAACATTTTGTTCTTAAAATTTGTCTCAACAAATATTCTTTCAATTTGATTATCACCGAGATTTTACAATTCTAAATTAAAACGTAATTAATATTTCAAATATTTTGTACCAAAAATAATAAGAGTTATTATTTCCCATCTCTAAATCTATTTCAAAAACATATTCGAACGAAAAAGTATTTTATGAAGGAAGCATATTTATTAAAAATGATATATTTTTAATATTTAAGCCTTTTTCTCGATACTTAAGGTCTTGTATATTCGTGAAATTATTTTCACATTAATTTTAATTCTTTTTTTCTTTGGTATGTATATTATTAGTTTTAGCAAAGTTCAGCTCTTATTCTAATTTGGGGACGTTCGCATAAAATGCGAACTCCATATCTCATTTTGATACGGCGTGTAGCTCAAAATTACTAATGATTTTTCCCTTTAAAAATGATGAGGAAAATGAAAAATAGACCTTCTTTTTAATTTTCTCTGCACACACTACTGATCAATATTGCTTTTTTTAGTGTACGGACCCTTGGCTGATTGATAGTTAGCGAGAGGAATAAAATAAGAAATTGGCGACTCTTAAATGTTTTGGCGGCGCCAAACGTCATTTTTTTAAGAGTAGGCGTGTACAGAAAAAGCTAAGTGTTACAATTTTTATTTTATCTCGTCCACTTCATTAAATTACATTATATTTTTGGACGTTCAGAAGAAAAAATTAGGGTAATTTTTTAAGTTCGCATTTACTTTGATGACCTTTACGTTCAAATAATATTCCGTATTTAATAGCTTTAGGTTTAAGGGCGCACAAATTTTTTTCCACAAGGTTACGAAACTCCGTAAGGTCACGCAAAGCTATAAAAGATGTACTTTGTATCTATTAACAAATTGAATTACTTTTATTCATGGAGGAACTGGATGAAGAAAATTACCAGTAAATTAAAAGTAAGCATCTGATTTTTCAGACTCTACAACTCGTTGAGTTTTTTTTTATTTTAGTAAATCATAGCTCTTATTTTTTGTGGAAATCTTTATTATGCTCTTCCTAAGCAAGTGCACTTAATAAAAATGAATTTTAGTCAAGTACACTAAACTATAGGATCATAGGAGCTCGGCACGTAAAACCTGCTCGTCCTGTTATTACATAATATTACGTTCTGTACAATTATTTGTTTACACTAGTACATTGTTTACATTATATTAGTACATTTATTTGTATTAGTACACTGCAATTTTGGCAACAAAGTTCCGGTGTGAGGTCCATGTTCCATGAGACGATAGTTGACACTGAATTCCATTTAGAAATGCTAGCGGAGTTTTATTCAAACAACCCAGAAGCCTCAATTACTTTGCTTTCAGCAAGATGGCGCAACATGCCACAGATCAGATCATGATTGTCCCGTGTGCATGAGGTGTTCACACCTGAGAAGACGATCAGCATAGGCTTGTGGTCTTCTTGGTCACTTGAGACTTTTACTTGTTGAGACAGTTAAAGAGAAGAATATAGCAAACAAATTGAAGAGTTTAAGATCAGGATCCAGAGAGTCATCAATAGCACCACAGTACAAAAAGTGACAAGAATAGTATATATAAATCTCCTCAAGAGTATTCACATATGAAGTGAAGTGGGTGTTGGGCAATGTCTGCAATTACAATGCAGGGATTCATCCTATTGAATACATTACATTTTATTTTATGAGTTGAGTTTACAGGACGTATTTTACGTGCCACACAATATCGTTAAAAATCATTTCCATAGAACACTGTTTCCGAAGAAGGTATATGTGATATCGAGATGCAAATTTATAAGATTGGTATGCTCAAAATGAATTAAATCCACCACGATCTTTGCAACATTATTTTCCAATTTCTTCCAACGATACCTTTTCAAACTATTAAGTCTACAGATATGGAAATCACATTTATATCAAAATGCCTTTTAGCCGAAATTGCATTTAAGCTGATAATTGATTTTCGGACAGCATTGATAATTCATTACGCAAATCGTCGAGTATATTATAAAAAAAGTAAATTAATAAATCTTTGTTAAGCTGACAGAATAGAATATTTTAAGAGCTTCTGTAAAACTTGCTAATTTACAACTGGCAATAATACATGAACTGTTATTTTTGGCATCTAAAATGTTCTCATGTTCTAAAAACTGCATTCTATTATCAATACAGATGTTAAAAATGTTTTCTTCCTCAGTGGCACGAAAACCTCGGGTAGGCCCTAGTTCTGAATAATCCTTCTCCATTTTTGGCTTATAGTCTTCCAAATGATCCCTCTTAAAATGGAGAGATCACTTCCTACTCCTGTTCCAGAGGGCCTGGTCAAGAATATTTTGTGTGTTGATCTTTCTTTGCTCATTCTAATAACATGAACATCCCTTTTAATTCTTTGGATTATTTGATGATACCGGGTTCTCTGAAGGCAGAATAGAGTTTTGAATTTGAGAATCCGTACCATATGTCATAAACTTGCACACCTACAAATTATTATTGATGTTTAGTAATTTAGAATGTTCAACTATTAGTTTAGTTTAGTGAGAAAAAGGGGAATAAAAATTCTAATATATATATATATATATATATATATATATATATATATATATATATATATATATATATATATATATATATATATATATATATATATTAGGTTGGTGCGTATGAAATGTCGGATTCTCTTTACATGCGGACGTTTTCCTCCCTGTTTTCGTTATACTTTTGTATTTGGCATAACCTCATTCATACTCGTATTGTCCATTGCCAGAGACTCATTTCAGCAAAATAGGTTTTCTCGAAGGTCTTCCCTTTTTTATTTCTTTTGAGTTTATTGCCGATATGAATTCTGCCGACATTCGCGTCATTTTCTTATATGAGTACAAACTTGGTAATAGTGCTGCAAAAGCTGCACGCAACATAAACCAAGCGTTTGGGGAGAATACGGTTAACGATCGGAAAGTGCAGCGTTGGTTCGAAAAATTTCGGACTGGCGATTTTTCACTGCAAAATGAGCCGCGCGGAAGACCCAAAACGTCTGTGAAGAATGATGACCTGAAGGCTCTAGTGGAAGCGGATCCAGCCGTATCCACGAGGGAACTTGCTATCAGGATGAAAGTTGACCCTACAACGATATTGAGACACCTTTCTGAGATTGGCAAGGTTAAGAAGATGGACAAGTGGGTACCGCACGCACTGACAGAGCGAAATAAGCTGGATCGGTTAAACGTATGCTCATCATTGCAGCATCCACCCTATTCACCGGATCTCTCGCCGACCGATTTTCATTTTTTCAAGCATTTAGAGCTGTTTTTAAGGGGCAAACACTATGAAAATGAAGACAGTCTAAAAAACTCGATATCAGAGTTTATTAATTCTAAAGACCAAAATTTTTTAAGACAGGCATCTACGCTTTAAAATCTCGTTGGGAGAAGTGTATTGAAGCGAATGGAGCATACTTTGATTGAATAAACAGCTTTTGAAGAAAGATATGCAGTTTTATACAATCACTTAAGAATCCGACATTTCATACGCACCAACCTAATATATATATATATATATATATATATATATATATATATATATATATATATATATATATATATATATATATATATATATATATATATATATATATATATATATATATATATATATATATATATATATATATATATATATATATATACATACATATATATATATATATATATATACATACATATATATATATATATATATATATACATACATATATATATATATATATATATATATATATATATATATATATATATATATATATATATATATATATATATATACATACATATATATATATATATATATATATATATATATATATATATATATATATATATATATATATATATATATATATATATATATATATATATATACATAAAACAGTTTTTAAAAATGAGCTGTGTATAACAAAAAAGTATATTTTAATGAATATAAATATGTACTTTTTATATATGAACAAGATATGATTTCCTAGTAAGTAATTTATAATTTAGTGGAGTAAATTCCTGTTTATACAGAGATCTCAATTCCAAAAACATTTAATCATTAATAAAGAAGAAATGATTTATTGTGTAAACAATTTTCGAATGGTTTTCTAAAAACAGTTAAATCTATATTTTCAAAATAATTAAACTAAAAAAGCAAATCTTCAAGTTTGTAAAAAGTGAATAATTTTATTATTCCTCACGAAATAAATACGTATATATTTCCTATATGTATAGATTGTTCAAATGCGTTTTTATATTACTTTGTTCTCTTTTGTTTTCTTAATTTTGTGCTTTTTACTAGAAATCGGTTTATTAGGTGTTGGCTGGAACATTCAAAATCGCGAATTTACTATCATTTGCATTCGATTTTGTTTCCGCTACTGGAATAAAAATGTCGAATTTCTATTCAAAAATAATATACACTTAAGTAAATGGTGTTTATCTCAAATTTTTACAATCATTTCTTAAATATGTAACTAAAAATGAAATTTATTTTCGAAGAAAGAAACACACACCGCAGTTTTATACAAAATCATTTTTCATCAGAATGACAAGTTATTTATTTTCTCAATTTGTCATAGAAAGGTTTCATTCCTATTATTTTTGTTAACAGCTGACAGCGCTGTTGCCTATTCCGACGAAAAGAAATAAAAGCATGGAGCTGTCTTATTTTAATCAAATATTATATTTGGCTCTCTGCCAAGATCACTGACTAACAAGTTCTGTGGCTTTTTTCTGTTCTAGTGCTTTCGTTTCTAGTTCATTTTTTGTACTATTTCTTGTGTGAATTAGATGTCTTTTTTTCGCTCACCACACATGATTACCTTCCTCACCGTTAAATTACTGCAATCGCTACGATTTCACATCCACTTTTTACTTCCCAACTGATGATCTCTTTATCAAAAATTCTTTTTTTTTCCTTTCCCTCCCAATTTTATATATTTCAAAAGCATTACGTTTACCAGAAATAATTTGAAAACCGGACTTACTATCAATAGTAGCCAAATACCTTGTTAAAATCGCCACGAAACTCCTATGAAATTACCATATTATTTTATTTACCGAAATGATGATTCGTGAAGTTAATTTCTATACAGAATTTTTTTATCTAGTGATTTATTGTCACTCTTCAAATTTTCCGCCAATTATTGCGGATTTGGCGATGCCTGAGTCCGATTCCGAAGAGGGAAAACAAATAAATACAGTATACAATGATAGAAACAGTTGCATAAAAGAATGACCAATAAGACTGAGAGTTTACACATGTAGCCAATTAAAATTATTAAAATTACATGCCAATAACTATATATTAATAATATGATTATGCTACTTAATTATTATTGCGTTAGTGTATTGAAAAAAATCATTCTTATACTTATTACGTTGTAACAATAACAATAAGGGTGCATGTATAACTCTGTCGACTAGAAAAGTTGGATATTTTCGCCAAATTGATACGAAAACTTTTCACATTTTTCCTTTAATAATTTCATATTGTAACATAAAGGTAAAATGCATTATTTTAATGGCAACAGAAAAGCTTTTCAAATGGAAAACAATCGCATTTTAATTGGATGATCTCAAATGTTTACTTTGTGTTGTCTGCTTTTACAGCAGAAATTATTTTTTCATTTAGGTGATATGTTCGAAATAAAATAAGATGCATAAACATTAAAGTAAGAATTTTACATAAATAAATATATTATTAAACTATTTATTAAAACTTAATAATTAAAGCACTGAAAAAGAGATAACAAAGTTACAGTTTAATACGTTACATACCAGATTTTGAGATAAGTCCTTATAGAATGACTAAAAAGATAGAAAGACCGCTTCACACGTTTTTTGTCTCTATGGCGGATTGATACACTTTTGGATAACCGCAACTAGAACTGAATGTTCGTTTAAGAAACTCTAATGATTTATCAAAGTAAACAACAATCTATTTGGCATATTTTCCTGTTGTCAGCGAAATAGCGTGTTATTTTTATTTGATTTCCTTTTTTAGTCTACAGGATTTTCCAAATATATCTAATACATATAAACAAAAATAGCTCAGAAATTAATAACTTTAAAAATTATTTTTAAGGAAATATAACCACATATTTTTAAATAACTTTCTGAGCTGTTTTCATTTACCAGAAAAAAAATTTCATTAAAAATCAAAGTTTAAAAAAATTTTGAATTATGATCAGCTTTTATAATATTATAAAAGCTATACATATATATTCAATATATACATATATATTCAATGTATACATATATATTCAATGCGATACAAAGCATTTAATTGATATATATATATATATATATATATATATATATATATATATATATATATATATATATATATATATATATATATATATATATATATATATATATATTCAAAAAATGTTTTGTGTCGCATTGTTTGAAATCAGAATTATTTCTGCATTAATTCTATAAATTTGTTAGCCAGTCTATAAAATATGACTCCATGGATCTCTAAATAGTATCAATGCAATAGATATTATAATATAGCAATATAATTCGTAACTGTAACGAAACAATTGGAAAGTATATATATTAAAATGAGTTTAAAGAAAAGCCCATTTAAATTTCTCTCTATGCAAGGGAATTTAACATATCGAACTCGAAACTATACAATTGTGGCTGGAATTGAAATTGTAATTTGTCAATGAAAACTCGCCTGGGCACGAGGCTATTATTTGGGGCGAGACAAATTTAATCAGGCACACATGCAGAAAGTATTTTCTTGGAAACTCCAACAGCCCCATCGCCGATGTAGTTACTAAAATTAGTTCAAAGGAAATAAATTTAAACTCAGACTGCCTTTTGATTCTGAACCAAAAATTGTTTTACACAGTTCTTCTTTAAACTTTGTTACTACAAACATTTAATTCAGAAACTGAAAACAGCAGTTTATGAAAGGAAAATGATATTTTTTTAATTTGATTACCAGTTCCAAAACTTGATTTTTCACAAATATTAATTCAATACGCTTATAAATTCCATAAAACAAATCCTGAGTGTCTAATTCATTATTTCTGAAGAATTTACTTCTATTAAGAGAATTTTAACAAATTTGTAACATTATAATTTAATAAAGTAATATATATTTAGAAGCTCGGTAGTCTAATGGTTTCAAGGCACAAGTTAGAGGTTCGCTCATCCGGTGGGCATACATAAAGTGGGTCGTTAAAACTGAGTACCAAGCATGCTTGGGAACTAAATATTGGTGGTTTAGGCTGGCCGGGTATTGTTTCGCACCCATCGAATCAACAACATACTTCGTAAAAGCTGGAAGTATTCTCTTAAGTGAGTCCGCTTCGGATTTTTACCAATCTTTTTCTTGGAAACCAAAGACTTCCTGTGCTTTCCAGTAAACGACGGATTACATATGTTGAGATCTTCCAATCACAGACATATTGTACAGAAAGTGACGCAAAGAGATTGATTGGTTTGTTTGTTTGTCGCTCAACGGTCATTTTTTGCACACGAGGGCTAATTAGACCGGGACTTACGGCTTAAAGTGGATTCCGAACCACTACAAACATCCATGCCCAAGGTGGGATTCGAACCCACGAACTGTTGAACCGAAGGCAAGAGCGCTAACCATTCGGCTTCCAGCTCGGAGCAAAGAGATTGAAAGAAGCTTGAATTCTTCATTTGATGGCATAAATGGTAAAAGTGATCGAAATGAGTCATGACTAAGCACTGGTAACTCCACTGGGAAGTTAAGCCATTGGTAACTCTACTAGCTTTTATCCCAGGGGCTTGGTAAAAGTTCGAAATGGAATCATATTAAAGAATATTTTGGACTTTTATCAAAACAGTTTCATAAACTGGTAAAAGTAGGATTCATCATACTTCGAAATTCTACAGTAATATATTTAGAGTAGCATTTTACAGTAACATATTTATAAGAATTAGAGCGATTTGCTAAATCTTCGAATTCCAATTTTGGTTTCACATGGTGTGGCATTTGCTTTAATTATTCCTGGAAACAAAAAAATGCTATTTTTTATTCAATTTTTCGTTTGTTTTTGGGGTGTTTTTCATAACGTGATGTTAGTATTAATCAGATTCATTTCTTTTTTTTTAGGAAATATTACATTTATGAGTCCAATCAATTCAGCTTTCTGCAGTATATATTTTTTAGTCAAATATTCATTTTATGTCGTTTTTCTTATACATAATTCAAATTATAATATAGATTACTAACGTATATTTAATCTTTCTGTGATATTTTTAGCATATAAATGTATTAGTTTTGTTTATTAAAATAAGCAGCGCCATCTAAGCACATTTTAAACTATCTGAAGTTTGGTGTTAAACAACATTTTAGTTAATTAATATATTTATCAAAAGCCAGAATTTCTAAAGAAAGGGATATGAAGATAAATCCTAATCCAATTTGAATTCGACAGCATAAGTTTTCGCAAAACTATATAACATATTTCTTATAATTTCATAAGTTTCTCAATTTCATATTCTTCTCCAGGATCAAACACATTTTATTTTGAGTTTAATGAAAAATATACTTCGTTACGAATATTTAATTAGTATTTAATAACTGAAATGCAAATTTAGTAAATAAATTGTAAGATATTAAAGTTATTTTCGTTAGAATTATTGTATTTCACTCGTATTCTTAAGATATCGAAAGAATTCGTATTTTTCACCAGAATTATGTACATTTTATATCAAATAATCAGTCAGATGTATATAATATCTAATCCTTACCATTCTGCAAACTATTTAAATTGTTTTAACTACAGACTTAAAGTTAATTATAAAATTACTACAGCAGTTAATCTTCGCATCTCTCTGTAAAAAATCATTCCTTCTGTAAATAATAAAAAAGATATTTGCTGTTCGTTAGAATTATTGTATTTCACTCGTATTCTAAGATATCGTAAGAATTCGTATTTTTCACCAGAATTATGAACATTTTATATCAAATAATCAGTCAGATGTATATATTATCTCATCCTTCCCATTCTGCAAACTATTTAAATTGTTTTAACTACAGACTTAAAGTTAATTATAAAATTACTACATCAGTTAATCTTCGCATCTCTCTGTAAAGAATCATTCCTTCTGTAAATAATAAAAAAATATTTAAAAAGAAATATTATTAAATTTTTATTATTTAAATTGAAATTTGTACATATCTAATAATAATAAATATTAGAAATAAATGGTAAAAATTATTTAAAAAATTTTATATAAGAAAAAAATTTTAATTTAGAAAAATTACATATTTTTATTAATTTTATTATTTGATAAAAATTATTTTAAAAGAAATTCCAGACATTTAGACGAATTTCATTATTACAACAAACAGAACAATAAATTAGAGAAATACAGAATTAGGTAAAAAAAATTACTTTAGCTGTTATTTTATTAAAAGAGCAATATTAATGACAAATTAACTAACATATTTATGCTGTAAGACTTATTTTAACAGTTGCTAGGAATTGCACACAAATGATACTGTCCAAAAGTGTTTGTAATTATCAAACCATTTAGTTTTTGATATGAAAAAAGAAACCATATTTACTGTGTGTAATGAGTTGGAATAATAATGTTTCTTCAACAGAAACATAAAATTCAGCGAAATAAATGCATTTCTTTCGTTACACAAACGTTGTAGACATAACCGTTTGGTTTATGTCAGCTCATTTTCATTGTAATGGCTCTTTTCAGGAAAATGTCCTTATCTTCCTTGACATTCTTTCTATCTCATCAAGCAGATAAAATTGGGTTTCTTTTTTTTTTTTTATGGAAACCAGCTGGGTGTAGTTTTGAAGAATATTTTCATAGGCACCACAAAGCAGAAAATTCAAAGAGATGTTTCTGGGTTAAAAGGATCGATGTCATACTCATTTTTTCCAGGCATTTGCAAACTTGGCTAAGTTTGGAAATAAAGGTAGTGAAGTTTATGCTGCCACCAGAAAATTTTTGAGAGTTAAAATATATGTGAAACGATAGGCAGTTTTTCATTTTTAAAACAGTGATGCGATATAAAAAATAAGACTCAAAAGTAAATTTACGTAAAATGTTTAAGTTATTCAAACATATCTTTTGATATCTTGAAAAATTAGTAATTAATAGGATGATTATATATATAATTAACAGCATTTCTGCATAATTAATAGCATACAAATTTGCTATAGTTAAAATATTAGTAAAAAAACTTTTTGTGAAAATCTAATTTTTGATGGGAATCTATAAAAAAAAACAATAAACTTTTCTTTGTTTACGAAACTAATTTGCTTAAAGACAAATGGCACAATCAAAGATAAATTATGAAAATTATTTATTATATATCTTTTATATTCAAAATATATGATTCCATAAATTGAAAATTCATATTTGACATGATGATGATAATGTTAATAATTACTCTTGTTTACTTCATTAATATTAATAATGTATTAATTATTTTTGCAATCACGTAACTATCGAGTAACAAAACAATAACGATTTCTGTAAGTTACGGAACGGTGGTTTGAACAACCGGTGTGGTATGGTTTGGTAACGGTTGCTTTGACTGAAAAAGAATAACGATTAAATTTAAATTACTAATTTCTTATACAATATTCACAATATACATTTTCGATGTAAAAATATATTGATTTCACTATATTCAAAATAAATACTTGGTAATTTCAAAAATTCGCTATTAATAGGATGATGTTTATAAATAGTATTTCTAGGTCGTTAAAGGACAAAAAACAAAGCATTTGCCACTTCGTTTCATTTTTAAGACACATATAAATTTGCGACAGAAAAATAATTGAAAAGAATTTTTTCAAACAAATTTTAAAATAGGAAAATATATGAAATAATAAACAGTTCCCTTCTTTTAGATTTCCTTTGGAAAAAGCTGACTATCAAAATTAATTATATACTGTATCATTTATATAATTTTTTTTCCTATAACTTCAAGAATTTGCAACTAATTAGGTGATAATAGTTTACTTTAGTAAAAAGAGAATTTATGGGACATGAAATGTATTAGAACAAAAAAACATTTCATTTGCTAAACTGTAATGAATTTGAAGGCGAATAACAATTAAAAAAATGTAATCAAAAAATGATTCTGTAAATATATTTTTCAATAATAAATTTTTAATTGCTGTGATAATTGTGATTAACAGGATTTCTTAGGCATCAAACGAAATTGAAAGCAATTGTATGCATTAAACTTTGTCACAGCATTTAACAGCAAATTGAAGACCTAATAATCCTTCATTTTGCTCTATAAATATTTTTTACTGAGTATACATTATAAGGGATAATGGAAGGATTTGAGTACCGCACAGAATTCATTAAGTGATGCTTAACTTCAAAAGACTTATTAAATGAATAAAAATGAATACGTTGCATACAGTTTTTTAATTTTTAATTAAGTAATAAACAATAAAATTACTTAAATTAGTTCTATTGCATGATGAGAAGTAAACATATTACAATTGTCTTTCCTATAAATTTAAAGTACTGTACTTTTTTTATAAAGGAATGAAAAATACAAGAACTTTATTTTTCTCTCAAATTATTTTTATTATTTAACGCACATTCGTGATTAATTTATAATTTGAAAATTATAATAATAATTTGAACTACAATAATAACGGGAAAATATATATTTGATATCATATAATGATAAAAGTTATATTATACAAATACATAATATCGTATATTTATGTATTTAATTATATATTATGTAAACAAACAAAGCCTTTACGTGAAACTTAGTTTTACAGAATATAAAAATAATTCGGATACTTACTTTATCATATTTATATTTAGTAACTTCCCTATCAATATGATACTTTTATTAACGCTGTTTAATTAATTTAAATTCTTTTAGATAATATTTCAATATAGGTTATAAATATTTTTAAAATATTTTTTCTTTAGAAAACATTCCATAAAAATCAGAGCTTTTCAATGCAAATACTCTTTATTTTCTCTATTACATTTTATTTTCATAACTTCCCAGAGAATATAAAAATGAAAAACTTTAATGCAGAATTTCTAATTTATTTTAATTTAGAAAATATTTACCTTTCTATTTTCCAAATTTAAATTATGAATGAAGACACCTGCTTGAGTATAAGAAACCGATTTGTTAAAATAATAAAATTACAAAAAATTAATGAACAATAGCATATTTAATATTCTCGATTACATTTTATTGCACTATTCATGAATGGGAAAGGGTTCCGGTAGTCCACAAGACTGAAGCGCCCAAAGGAAGAGGACTGACTAAGCTCCGTAGCCCCAGGCTTTAGCCGAGCAAATTGGAGTAGCCTTCACGCCTTGGCTGACCCTACCAGGAGAAGAATCTCCCAACCTACTTCGGCCACTCCGCCCAGTATCTAGATGGTGTCATTTTCCATCCGGATTTGCCGGTTCATGTCAATAAACGATCTGATATTTCCGACTATCTGAGGCCCTTGAGAGAATTGGAGAAATACCGAGCGATGCCATGCAGGTTTATACGGATGGCAGTAAAGATGCATTCAATCGTACTGGTAGCGGAATTTACATCAAACAGGAATATAGTGTCTTAAGGCTGAAAAAAGAGAAATCCGGATTATTGCTCGGCCATAGAGGAAGCCCTGGACTCCCTGAATTCACTTCCTCATGGGGCTGAGATTTGGATTTGATCTGATAGTAAAAGTGCAATAGAGCATTTGGCCAGATGGCAACCAGTGAGACAGGACTGGGGTTTCAATACTTCAAATGTTAAAACGGATGTCCGTATCACCTACAGTGGATTCCTTCCCACGTGGATCTCGAGGGGAATGAGATTGCGTACACTTTGGCCAAAGCTGGTGTGGCTGAGGACGGTGTGCCTCACTTTTCAGAAGATTCATTCAAAGATTAAACACGAGAATAAAACCACCTGGATTGTCCTTCCTGAGCATCATTGGTACCTCTGCACGCGTCCAGGTGCTTCCCTGGCTACTGGTCTTAATAGACAAGAACAAACGGCTATTGCCCGCTTCAGAAGTGGCCATCTTAGTAACTTGAAATTCGTCGAAGGTATGAAGAAATTCGAGATTTGCTCCAATTGTTTAAATGAAGAGGCCTCTCCTGAACATATTCTTCTATGCCTTGGTCTCCCCGGGAGAGATCAGATGGAGAATTCACTTATGGTGCTGGACTTTTCGAAGGTGTACGCGCTCATGTACCTGGTCTAGCGCTGCTGACCACGGGGGTATGCAACAACAACATTTAATTGTGTCTGGTGTATGGTGCACTGTAACGTAAGAGTTACACATATTTTATATTACAGTATGTTGTCATTTGATCAGAGAGTATTTGTTTCGAATATTTTGTAGTCTATACTAAAAAAAAAACTCTGTTGTATGAGTGTTGTAAGTATTATTTACTATATTACATTACAATCTGTGTCAATATCGTATATATATGTATATATATATATATATATATATATATATATATATATATATATATATATATATATATATATATATATATATATATATATATATATATAAACGATATTGACATATATATATATATATATATACACATATATATATATATATATATATATATATATATATATATATATATGCGTGTGTGTGTATGTATGTATGAGTACTCTGTTTAAATAGTCCTTCAAAATTTAAATAGAGTACGTGGAGATACCGACACCGTGGAGAGAGGTTGCCGAACAACTGGATTGTGCACCGCTACACTGATCCTGCATCGGGTGTTATGGTATGGGGCGGTATTGGATATCACTCTCGCTCTCTAGTACGCATTGCCGGTACTTTAAACAGCCAGCGCGACATTTTCTATATGTTGGGGCCAGTTGTCATTCCTTATACCTTTAAGGCTTACCCACAGCCATATTTCATCAAGGTAATGCGCGACCACACGTGGCATGCATTGTCTAAGGGTTCTTCGTCAATCACCAGATTGAATTGCTTCTCTGGCCGGCTCGCTCTCCGGATCTTTCACCGATAGAAAACATGTGGTCCACGGTTGCTCTACGAATGACCCAGATTACATTCTTATCTTCCACCCAAAATCAACTTTGGCAGCGCGTGGAAGCTGCTTGGTCTGCTATACCCCAAGAACCCATCCAAAGTCTCTTTGAATCAATGCCGTTGGTGATCTCCAACAATGGCGGCTACTCTGGCTACTGGAAACACACTTCACAGAAGTCTATAAATTTAATCATTTGTTGCTTGGTCAACATGTCATCTACAAAATAAATTTTAATGTGATATCTCTTGGTGTTACAATGTGGGCGTCCAGCAGTGTATATTTTAAAGAATGTAGTTTTTAAAGGGAAAAAGATAAATCATTTCTTTGCCTGACTTGCATCAATAAGGCAAGAGTAAATTTTGTTTTAAAGTATAAATCTTATTCTGCATGCATTCTTATTGTGCATTCTAAATATTTTAATAGTATTTTATTTATGAAGAAAAAAATTAATTTGGTAAAAAAAATCAAATCTTAATGATCTAATGCATAGTTTTTCTTTTTTACGAAATGTTTTATCAGTTTTACGAAATGTTTTATCAGTATCAGTTCGTAAAAAAGCGCGTTGACTGTAATACATATTACATCTAAATTTTGAAAATTCTTAGTAAATAGAATTTTTCAAATGTTATGCAAACCCAAAATGAAAGCAATCACATATAAGTTCGCATTTTCATAAGAAAATTATCTGCGTTTAAAGCAGCAGCGTCTCTTTTTGTCATATTGTATATACCCAATTACTCTAACATTTATGAATAAGCAAATGTCCTCTAATAACATCATTAATAAGCAATTATAAACTAATGAAATATGAACACTTTTGTTGCAATAAAGAAATTCTTTTTAAGATTTACACATTTACTTCTAAAAGAGACAAGGAAATAGTAACCAAATTTAAGACATCGTTATTGGAGAAAAGTTGTTTTTCAATCAATGTAATTCTATAATCTCGTAAAAATAGCCGCATATTTTATTTATTTTTAAATAAGTCTATAAAAGGAAATTAATATGCACTTATTAAGAGAAAAATAATTATGATGAAAACAAATACTTATAAAACTTAGAATATTCATCGGCATTATTTTACAGTAAACAGGAATAAACACGTTATTTCATTAATATCATAAAAATGTATTTTAACAATCTTTCAAATGTTTTTATTTATTTATTTTTAGTCGCAAATTTTCATAAGTTGATATGAAATTTCTGAAGATTTCCACCAATTTTTGTCACCGTTTAATCTAATTTCATACATCTCTACTTCCTGAATATAAATTCTTTCGACACGAGAAATAGGTGATAAAACTTAGAATATTATATATATATAAGAACAAAATTTATTCTCAGAGTAAAAGCCATTTTCCCACCTTTTAAAAACGCTTTTAAGAATAATTTTCAGTATAAAACCATTTAAGGAGATGCACTTCCGAAAGCGTCATAATTTTATACAGGAAAACTTAAATTATCTGCTAAGAAAGCTGAAAATATCTTAAAATGGTTAATAAATACTGCAAATATGGTGTGCATTTTAGTCGATAAATCATAGAATTTCCAGCTGTGCCTAAGCTTGACTGACAGTCAGAGAATCTCATTAAAATATACTAAGCCTGAATTATATACTGGCAGGAAATTCTTACACAAAGTTTAAAATGATGCATGCATTTTTACAACTTTCTAAATTCCTGCTCAATAAATTTTTACTCTTATTTTTAGAACCATTAATATCGAAAATAAACATAATCCATTAAAATAACACGCAAACACGATATTAAATTTAGCGATTACTATTTGAAAAATTATATGTCGCCTAAGATCTATAAAATATCAGACACGTTTTGATATTTAATTGTTTACAAAATAATGAAAATATAAACTTCATATAAATATGCATGGAATTATTCATATATTTTTATATTCCACAGACGATTTCCATCTCTCATTTATGTAAATTTAATGTGTCCCAATGGCTTGGTAACTGCACATGAAGCATCATTTGTCGCGGGCAGTGGTTGGGAGGGTGAATCCATTCGCCCTCACTGGGTTGCAAAAGTTCCGTGGGTTGGGGATGTGTCCACATTCAGGTGTGACATCCGCTAATGCGGCGGAATGTGGAGATAAGGTGCCAGCTCAGGAGTGATCTTTTCACCTGACAGTGGTTCAAATTTAAGTGTCGCCTGTTGGTGAATAAATACACCAAATCTATTAACTTTAAAGTACAGATCGGGATCTCTTGTTTATGTAAGAATATAATTTTAATTTTGGCATAGATACCTTATAATACAGGATGCCGAATTTGGAGTTTAGTGTTTTTTTAGCGGATTTATTTATGTATCTGGCAATCTGTTTTTTTTACGTCATAAATATTGGGACCAATAAAAATTATGCAGAAAATTCTATTTTAGCAATCCTAGTATTTACGTCATCACAAGATGTCACAATACATCATCTTGGAAACATTTCTTTATCGCCAAAAAATTCAGAATTCGGCATCTTGGATTATACGACGTGTTTTTTTTAATAACAGTGGGCCCTCGGGGGTATAAGGGATTATAAAAATTAACTTTTTAATTTTGTTGATTCTTTCAAATTAATAGCACTAATATACAATATAAATACAAACATCTATACAAAATATTGTGTCCCTACTTTGAATAGTTTTTAAAATAATAAAGTTCAAATATTTTATATAAAATACCGTTAAATTTCAAAATTTCAAATGCGCAACAAAAATTAATCAAATTCTACCATTTTCTCATAAATTAATTTTATCATTATAAGCAAATGTTGCTATATTTTGTTTCTCTATTATGTAATAGTAAACAAATTCAAACTTACATAGATAAATGCAATTGTTTAAAAAAATCATAAAAAAATGTATATTATACAAAAAAACATGAAACTCACTTTATTTCATACCATTCCTCGCAACTTTTATTTATATAAATGTAAACAAACAATATAGAACGTTTTGAAAAAATAGAAAAAAATTGTTAAGCGTAAAGCATTTCACAGTTTAGAAATAGTTAAAATTAACACAATTCCGAGTAAAACAGCATTTACTACAAAAAAATTCAAATATTGTAATTTGTCTAACATATAAGTTTGTTTCTTAAAAAGTAAATCGTTATATATTTTCTAAATATTTAGCTATTTATTTCATTAAAATTATTTTAAAGTATTAAAAATTATCTGTTAGTTACATAAAATTTTCATAAAATAACAAGAGTCATGTTAATTTTCCAATATGTATAGCCTTAAAACTCAAGTTTATTATATATGCAGACATATTTATATGAAATAACAAATGTAATTAAATTTACAGTATATATAATATAGATAAACAAAATATATAATACATATTTCTACGGAATACTATTTTGAATAACCTTTGTAAAAATATTAATAAGAAGAGAAATAATTAAAACCCTCCGGAACAATATGAAGTCCCTCCTCCAATTTTCGTGCAAGTTGTATTATTTGCAATATTTCTTTATTTTTTTCTAATTCTATCTTTTTTATATTGTTCAGAAGATTTCCGCTTGTTCTGAGATTCTCTACAGCTATCTTGTTTTTTGATATGATAGAAGAAAAAAAGTTTTCACTGTTGGCAGTATTTAATTTTAGTGTCTCCAATGCCATAAATTATATTCACTAATTGCTCTTGTGACACCAAGTTTTTTTTTTTTTTTTTTTTTTTTTTTTTTTTTTTTTAAGATGAAAACTTTCTTCGAACACTTTTTCCCTATTGAGCTATGGAGACTCGTTGGCATTTTGAGTGCCAGAAGAAGCACATCTTAGAAGAAATTCATCTGAGGCAAGTCGTTGATAAACAGGTAATATTTTTTCAACAACTTGCCTTCCTCCATCCATTAAGAAGTAAAAATAATGGAAATAAGTGCTGCCAATTCCTTAAGGATAAAAACTATCATCGTGGAAAACTTTGTAAGGCTTGTTGACAACACAAACTATTTTAGTTGATAAAGATTTGCAGACGAAATTAACAGCTGAACGGCTTCAGAATGTAAGCAAAGGGGCGTGGTCATTCATAAAAATATCGATATCTCTGTAAAAAATTCTCAGAAACGAATTTTTTTTTGATTTAGTTAGCACTTATATTACATTTATTAATATTAGACAGAAATAAAAGATTTGATATTTTAGGGATTATATGAAAGTCCTATATATATATATATATATATATATATATATATATATATATATATATATATATATATATATATATATATATATATATATATATATAAAGATTTCGTGTCACGATGTATTCCGAAACTACTGAACGGATTTTGATAAAATTTTGTAACCATTTATAATATAGTCCAACTTAAAAGATAGAATAGTTTTTATCTCTTAATTATTATTTTCAATATTTATTATACGACATTAATGTTTATTTATTATTTAGTTCTGTAAGTTCCTAATAGATGGCGGTTTAGCATCTAAGTTGCACAGGTATTCGGCAGATGGCGACGTGTTTATTTTTCTAGATTATACATCTTCGAGAAAATTAACGTGCGCGCACAATCGCGTGGTTAAATATAGAATTTACATATATTTTTATTATTATATTTTCATGATGTACATATATTTTCATATATATTTTCATATATTTTCATGATACATACATTTTCATGATGTATAATCATACTATAACAATTTTTTGTGAATCACTTTCATAATTATACTTTGTATTGTATTATTATTTTGCGTGTTCAGTTTGAATATTTTTAATATTATAAATAGTAAAATAAAATTTTATTTATTGCTGTTTTTCTCTACTAATTTTCATACCACCTCGAAAACATGTAAGTATTTCTTGACAGCCTTTTATTTATTTTTATTTTTATTTGATAATTTGATAATTATTAATTTATTCAGTAGAACATTTTGATCTAATTTATTTATTCAAATCAAAAATTCTTTTAATTTTTTTTTATTTCAGTATAATACCGCGGAAAAAGTTTTTAGTTTTAATAATTAAAAATTGAAAAAATAATAGTTCGATGTCAATGTTATCTACCTCATTTATAACAATTTATTTTTAAATGTTTTTAATTTATATAGTATATTTTATAAGTAAGTCACTGATTACTAACTATAATTTAATATAAGATGAATAAAATGTAAATTCAGAAAGTATATGTTGATTTGTGCTTAATTTCAAAATTTCGATACTTTACCTATTACTTTTAAATTTTTGCGAAACGTTTTATTTTTATCTCATATGAATGAACCTATTTTAAATTTTTTTAGAAAATATTAATTTGATTGTACCCAAGAATTAGTAAAAAATTGATTCAATGTATTATAAAAACTCATCCACTGCAACGC
Organism: Latrodectus hesperus; assembly: GCA_037975125.1. Lineage (NCBI taxonomy): Eukaryota > Metazoa > Arthropoda > Arachnida > Araneae > Theridiidae > Latrodectus > Latrodectus hesperus. The sequence goes on from JAJQOW010000836.1 coordinate 45,421, forward strand.
GTGGCTGGGTCAGCTTGTATATATATATATATATATATATATATATATATATATATATATATATATATATATATATATATATATATATATATATATATATATATATATATATATATATATATATATATATATATATATATATACCCTGAAACAAGGCCAGAAACTGCTACTCATTTGTCGTTACCCAGTGGTCGCCTATGAACCATGTCACGGAGGCGAGTAGTATTACACATAATTTTGGTAATACCATCTCAATTTTAACAGTCGCAGACAATTTCCTTTTCCAAGTAAAATATTTTTCATTATCGTCTACACTTGTTAATAACTTAACAAATATTTCTCTCCAATTTTTGCAAGGATTTGAATGCAATGTTATGTTCGACGTTTCATTCGATATGGCATTTTATTCCACGAGGCATTGCAGGGGATGACCACCAAATTTTCGGACAATTTTCCTTCATAGTTATTTGATGCATAAATTTATCAAAATTTTATTGGAGGATTGATTGTGTGAGGTACTCAGATACAGATAACCTGATATAATGCCACAGGACATCTCGCTTTGGGGATAAGAGATATCGTTACAAAAGGAAAAAGTCGAGCACTGATGATCAGGATTACAAACAATCACAAGAGCATTTTGTATGCTGATATATTTGTCCATACCTAATGTGAAATAGACAATCTCGTCGTGACATCTTCTATAATGCGATGAAGTGCGGATATAGAATATCATCGGCCATGGTAATAAGACATTTTTCAATCAATATAATCGTTCATTTATTAAATTAGATATTAAACTTAACTAAATCCTAAGATATAATTCTTAGAAAAATAATAGCCATGTATATATTAGGTAAATGGCCCTCTAAAGTTGGAGAAAACTCATGTTATTTGGAGCCATGTTTTTTCCATGTTGTCGGAATTTCATGCAGGTAAAATTTATTGATTTAAATATATTTTTGGTACCGAAACCATATAACCCAGGATGCCAAATTCAGATTTTTTTGGCGATGATGAAATGTTGCTAAGATGGTATATTGTGACGTGTGCGATAATGAAATGTTGCTAAGATGGTGTATTGTGACGTGTGCGATAATGAAATGTTGCTAAGATGGTGTATTGTGACGTGTGCGATGACGCAAATACTAAGGTTGCTAAAATAGAATTTTCTGCATAATTCTTAAGCGCATCTTCTATGACGTAATAAAAAGCAGCTTGCCAGATATATAAGAAAATCCCCCAAAAAATATCACCTTATTTAGATTTTGGCACCTGGATTATACTTCATCTCGGTATCATATTTTATTATTTTATGAACACATATTTAAATTAACTAATTAATATTTATTATTTTAAGTACTTTAAGTATATTTATTTATTAACTGACAAAAAAGACTTAAGGTAAAATAATGAAGTAAAACATTAAGCTTAAAAATGCATTAAAATTCTGTAGTCCATTTAGTAATATATTTTTCTATATAAATTAAATCTTTTGCTGTTTTCAGTAGATTATTTAAGAGAAATTTAGGACATTTTAAAAAATAATTATTATTTCAGATTAGAAAATTAATATATATTTTTATCGTAAATAACAATAATTTTATAGTTAAAATTTAATTTTGTCCTGTTCAAAATATACTTTTCCTGAACATAATAAGGAAATTTTTATGAAGCAAAAAACAGCTTTAAACCTTATATTTGAGAAGTATTTAAACTGATGTTCATGACCAATTCAATATTTCTATTTTTTTCATTGACTTGATTTCTCGCGCGTTGATTTTTATTAGAGTTCACTATGCTCTAACGTTTGCATAAGAGTGATCAGAGCGTAGCAAAGAAATTAAACCGTATTTATCTATCAGAGTGTGTTCAAAGAAATTTTTAAAAAACGACCATTAACTATCAAGTCCTATCATCATATCAAATTAAAATGTTTAATTAAAAGGCAAGTTATAACTAGCCAATATATAATGACTTTAAGAAAGATTAATTTATGTATTAGAAACAAATAGTGAAATGACAAATTATCTTAATCGATTGTCTTAAATGTTTTAGTAACCATTATAATTTTTTAGCTTTTAAAGAACACAAACGCGTCAACAGCAAGTGTTCAGTTAAAAGAGACGTAATAATTCAATCACAGAACAAGTGTTTTTAGATGCCATGTGACGAATGAAGAAATGATTTTTTATTTTTACCAACGGCGGGCACACTTGGGTAACGAACCCTATGCCACAACAAGGCCAGAAACTGCTAATTTGTCGTTACCCAGCGGGTACCAGTGTAGCAAGTCACGGAGGCGAGTAGCGTTGCCCGCGCTATATCACCACAAACCCGTTCATAGGGTGGGCCACATTCATACAACATCACAGAAGAAAGGACAGAGAGAGAGCAGAGAAGGAAAGAAACATCCATACCCGAACCGGGATTCGAACCCGGGACCAACAGCTCAGGAGTCGGGAAGAAATGAAAGTACAGTATTAGAATTATCTGCAATATGTGAGTTTTCCGTAATAGCACAAATAAATACATCAGTTATTATGTGAATGTAATATTTTTTGAATTTTGCTCTTTTGTGATACTTTTTTACAGTCAGCTTTGTAATTATTTTATTTGTTTGTTAATTTAATACATTAAGAAATGTTATGAATAATTTAACAGTGTCTTCTTGATTTGTAAATTTAACGTATGAAATTTGTCACCTTCCCTTTTTAGTTTTAGTGAAGTAATTTTAATTTACAGAGCTATATATATATATATATATATATATATATATATATATATATATATATATATATATATATATATATATATATGGGAAAGGTGAACACATTCTTTGCATTGCTGGAGCTCCGTGGGTTGGGGACGGGTCCATATTGATTTGCCGGAACGCCATTCCACTAGTGTAGTGTGGACGTAGAGACAATGGTGCCAACTCAGGTGTGATTTCGTCATCTGACAGTTCTTCAAACATTACTAGGCTGTTAATGACATTAAGTATTCCAAATCCGGTAATTTTGAGGTTAAGTTTGTTTTTGACCGCTTATATGTATCTATGTGTATGCATAGCCGATTACAATTTAGTACTATTTCCATTGGGAAAATTTGTCACTTATTATCCTTAATCAGAATTCTCTTCAAGGTTTGTAGAATGTTCAGATTCGCGTTGTATGAAAAGCCATTAATGCTTCACTTGTTCCTAAATATCTCATTTTTTTAATATCTAAGGCATAAAACCTTCATTGAAAGCAAAGGCTCGATTCATCGTCGCTCTTTACGATCCGCATTAGGATCTCAGAACCTAATAAACTTCGGACGTAAAACGAGAACAAAACGTCGCACAAATTACCACTGTGCGTCGGAGGTTAGTTGAATATCAAATTTAAAGCCCCTGCCCCGTATCCACCACTCACTAACTGTAACTGTAATGCCCCATCAATACAAAGTCGTAAAAATGCAATTAAATATTTTTTCATGCGGTAAAAGCACTTTTATAGTGGTTGAAAGAAAGAAGAATCTTTGTAATAGTGCACAAACGGGAACCGAAAGTTTGCTGGAGAATTCCCCAAACGGGAGGGGAGAGCAAAAAGTTGGGCAATTTCATTACTTAACTGATGTATCTTTGTAAGTCTCCCGACAGAGAAAGCGATCAGCCTCTGAAAACAGTTTAATGCTTTCTCTCGCTCGAATTTCTAAATGATGGAAGGATTTTTTTCCCGAATACTAACGGGAGTCGAAAGGGCTGCTGTTCATCCGTCAACGTCGTCTTTTCTAAAGAATTCGGGGACTGAAATGGGGCACATGATTAAGTATTGAAATACTTTAATTGTTTTTATAGTTCTAAGTGAGATTAAGTAAATACAGAACTGAGATTGAACACACTGGACTTTCATTTTATTTTACTATTGTGTAAGTTAATAAAATGGAAAAATGTAGTCTTTGGAATACTGCACACGGTCACCAAAGTGGTGGTCCGCGGACCACTTGTGGTCCACAAGGAATTTTCGCTGGTTCCCAGAAAATGTGGAACATACTTTCTCGTCACTTATGTTTTAAGAAGTATTGAAAGCTAATTCAATTTATAATAATACGAGAAAAGTAATAAAATCGCTATTTCATAGAATAATGGTAAATACGTCGTTCTGTTGTAATTGCATTGTTTTAACTACATGTTTTGTCTCGTCTCGTTTCGCACTCTTCTAATGTTTCGCTCTCCTGTACGTCGCATATGTGTGTATATCAGTTCAAGTATTTGAAGGTGGACTTACAGAAGTATTGAATTGAATATAAATTTTATACCATATGTTTTAATGTGTAGCTCTGGTATATGAATAAGTGGACTGTAAAACTTAAACAAAACAAAAACTCTTTATTTTTCGTAACTTCACCTCTCTCATTTTACAACTGCCCTCCTCCAAAGCCGTAGCTCGACTCCTGGTCTTACAGTTTTTTCAGTGTGTGTATTTTTTTCCATAAACAAAGATGGCGCTGCTCTCACAGCGCTTATGGGTACGGAACACCATATATTAGTTGGGATTTTATGGAAATTTTGTATGTGTCTGTGTTCTTCTTCTTCTTAAAATTGAGTTTGTATGTCATTGGGCACCTCTGCTTTTATCAGCATTTTGTACCATTAACTCCAAACCCAATGTTTCCTAGTTCCAGTTGTTCGGGTCACCCACTTTACTAATAAAGTCCGATAACCCTTTAATGGAGTCTAGGTGTAACTCTCTAGTATGGATGAAGCCTAAAGAAGTTAATTTAGGGAGGGCAAGAGCCTCACATTCGTAAATGACATGCTCTGCCGTTTCCTCTTGCATATGACATTTCCAGCAGATAAGGTCTTGCTGAAACAGTCCCATCTGGTCAGAAAGTCAGTCATGCTAGGAATAGCTTCCCGACTTTCACCAGAAGATGGTTTAGAGGTAATTTCTACCTCAAGTGAAGGATTCATAACTGCCCCTTTACAAGACTGCCTCTGAGTTCCCTTGTCTTTTTCAGCAAGGTCTACTTCAGAGGCTTCACCTGCAAATGCAGAAAGGTTTGTTACTTCTTGTGTCTTTTCAGCCACAAGATAACAATTAAAAAGCTCAGGTAATATAAGTCCACCCAGCATTGCCTGAGTTACTGGGCAAGGCAAATTACTCTAGAAGTTCGCCAAGCAACTAGAGGCTCCGTTAAGACACCAATACCGCGGTGCCAATTAGCCCTAGGCACGGATCGCATAACATCAGGGTTTACGGGAGCTGGTTCGCGGCCTCTGATTCTATATTCAAGGCTATCCTGTCATTCCTACAGGACATTCGGCTGTCCACCACCTGCCGACGCGCCTGGTGGTTGTGCTCAAGCCCCAGGAAGGTACACGTACCCCCTGGTTCCAGGATGTGTCTGTGTTACACTCACAAAATTTCGTTAATAAAAAAGACAGACAAAAATATCCCCTTTATAAGTACTTTAAATAGGCAAGGACGATTTAAATTTTTTAAAAATTACATTAATTAATAAAACTTTTAGTTAATTGCGATATTTGTAAGCAATCTCTTTTGAATTTTAAGACTATTACTTTGCTTACGCCAATATTAAAAATTTTCTTTTAATTATTATTATTGAAATAATAAAAAGCAGATTTGTAAAACATCGGCTTAAGCATTGTTCACAGAGGGGAAAGTAAGCAAGGCTGATTTTGAACAGGTGGGCCTGCAGATGATCATGTCCGGTGATAATTCTAAAACACACCAGTCCTACAGTACAGGGGAGGAAGAAAGTTGAATACGTCTCTAGTTATAGATTAGGCAAGCCCAAGATTTACCATCAGCCAACCCTGTTTTTAGAATTTTATCCTTGAGAAGTCTCTTGGAAGGGGAATCGGGAGTGGGTGGAGCGTCGAAGCCCCTCCGTCCCACTCGTCGGCTTGTTCGTTATGCCAATGCATATCGCAGTGGGAGGGAATCCACTGAAGTTCTATTGCTGAGGCGTGTGCCAATAATTTGCTTGCATTTTTGTTTGAGTTCCGATGAGTAAGGAATGTAATCAGAAATAGCTTTAATTTCAGCCTAGCAATTTGTAAAAATGGCAATATTCTGTACATGGATAGTAGCAGTAGATCTAAGAGCCTTAAATATTGCAAACATGTCAGTATCAAGTTGACAGACCGGGCATTGCGATGTTTCATAAGACTAAAGAAGCCCAATGAGTAGGCACCAGAGAAAGCCTTGGCAGATCCATCCGTATATTGTTACAAATTTATAAACCTCATTGAATTTGTATTAAAATACCTCAGAAAATTCGAAAATACTCAAAAATTGCACGATTTAAGTATGTTCTACGTTATAAGTGGCATTTTTAACAATTTGGCGACCTGTTGGTGAGATTCTTGGTAAGAATCAGATACTTCTGGAAAAATCCATCACCGAAACTCTAGAACCAATATTGAGCAAGTTAGCCTAGACCCTCCAGGAATTTGGCGAAACTCTTAGATTTCACACGAAGTTGGGTATAAATACCACCAATCGTTACAGAAGAATTAATGAAGATGAACAGTCTTGAATACTAGTTCTCTGTCTGTTCATAGAAGCTGTTCTCTGTCTGAGGTATTAGAGCATGGGTTCCCAAACTTTTTTTTCTCGTGAACCACTTTCAAAGTTTTACTATTTTCGGAAGACCCCCTGCTGCTACATTTCTACTGTATTCCCAAAACTCCTAAAAAGTATCACCCTAAATTGGTGGTGTTAAGAAAAAAAAGTAGCACATTTTCTTGTGTCCTTTTTATTAAAATAATTCTTGTGGTTATACACAAAATTATAAACATTTATTATTACAATCAACAATTGACAAAAAATCAACAATAAACTCTGAAATGTAAATCAACAATAAAAAATAGTCATACCTTTAATGAGACGGATGCACTTGATGAATTGACAGCAAATTATCAATATTTGGCTTCAGTTTTACAAGAAGTAATCTCAAATCTCCTCGTTCTGTGATGTTCAATCTGCTCTTTTTCTTTTGTTAACTGGTTGGTAACGGCACTAAAACTTCTTTCGACAATATTTGACGAGGAAAACGCTATCAAACATTTTCTCGCAATTTCCCACAGCCCAGGATATTTTTCGCGGATTTCTGCCTGCAACCAAAATGTGTGATGGCCTTTTTTAAATTTCATCTTCAGTTCCTCGTTGGTGCTGAGTTCAAGTAGCTTCTCTTGTAATACCACATTCGCCCCTCACATTTCATCAAATGGGGTTATGATCCATGGTGGTTTTTCCATCGTCAGAATATCTTTAAATTTATTTTTGAAGTCATCATGCAGAGTATTTAAATATTGAGCATAATCTGAGTATATTTGTCAAGACATTCTATCTGTGACAAGAGCGAAAACTGGGAGAATTCGCGCCCAATAACATTTTGCTTCATTAATTTCAATTTACCAAGTACTATTATCTATTATTCTATTCAATTCTGGGTTTGAACTAAGTCTCGAATATTTTTGAGTGTCTACCAAGTGAATGATGCTACCTGCCTACGTTGATGGGTAAATCCAAGCCAAAAGTTTTGTTCTTTAATATGAAAACCAAAAAATTTTTCCTGGACCCCCATTTCCAGCTTGTGAACCCCTGTTTTCTGTTCACGTCTACGTGGACCTCCGCGTGATCTCCTATAGACCCTTGGGGTCCATTTGGAGCACTTTGGGAACTTATGTATTAGAGACTTCTGTGATTGTGATTTTTGTATTAGCTGTATTGGAGCTGTGTAACTGTTATTTCTACAGTTGAAATTTCTTGTATTTAGTTGAATTTGCTACGTATGAAAGTCATGTGATCTTTAATCGACTCTCAACGAACACGAAACCTGAAGCGCGATACAATATGTATGTAACCAGTTTCCTGACCTCTAAAAGCCCGAAGGGATTATACATTAATATAAAAATACTTTTCCATCTCATTACTGCTTATTTACACAGTTCCAGAATATTTTTAAAGGGGATCAGTTATTGCCAAACCATCGATCGCGAGTTACTAGCAGTGTGCGGGGGCATTTTCTGTAGATCGCGTTAACATTCTGCTTGAATAATTTGTCTATGCACTGAAATTATCGCAGATTTTATTAATGGATTTCACAAGCATTTCAGAAGAAATTTAATAATTGCAGATTATTAGACCGTCTTTAATAGCGATTGAGATCCTATCCATTTCTCTAGTGTAATACAGAAATTTGATTTTCAAGAAGATAAGTCATTGGAGTTGAAATTGGCTAATTTTCTAAATTATTTATATATAAATTAGTTTATTTACGTTCTAAAAATATTTAGCTTCTTGTTCATAAAAATAATATCGTGCGAGAATTCTATTTCCGGCAATGAATTGATTAAAAAAATAAAGATTGAACACTTGGACAGTTGTACTCAAATTGCCGCCATTCCGTCCTCTCTCAACGTTAAGAGATCTGTTGACGACAAAAAAAGACTTTAGTTCTTATTGAAATTAGTAAATCTAATAAAAAATACATTGTTATATAATTGTGATTTATAAGTACGTTTCAATTTCTTTTGTTTAACTCAATTTCATTTGGCTAAATACCGTTTTGTTAAAACTAATTTAATTTTTACTAGATATGTAAATTTATAGGCAATAATTAAATTCAAAATGTTTTAGCCTGCCGATGGCTAAGTGTTTTGCGTTCTTGATTCTTATGCTGTCGGTCCCGGGTTCAAATCCTGAATCCGGCAACCTTTGAGCCAGATAACGAATTTCCAATTTATCTTTGAGCAGCTTAGAAATATATTTAAAATTGATTAGTTTTCCTACTTTTCTCAGATTTTAATACTTTAAACTAGATATTGAACTTTTTTCATTTTTTCTAACTATTTAGTTACGTTAGGCTGACCACCTAACTGGGACGTATGCTTCGCACAACAGGGTCCTCGGTCATGAAAATAGTTGTGGGCACTGTAGGCCTTGGCCCACATGGGCTGTCGTGCCATGGAGTTTAGTTTAGTTTTAACTATTTAGAAATAACTACACAAGAGACTTCTTTACCTTTGATCAATTTTATTACTAATTACCAATTTCTATAAATTATTAACTACTTAAAGCATTTACGTAATTTCAGTGTAAGAGTAAAAAAATTCACTTCATTTGTATAAATATCTTAAGAATATGATAAATATGACAGTACAGAAGACAGCTATTAATATTCTCTGTAAACAAACAGCTATTCAATCCTCTCTAACTTTTATATATTTATTTTTAATATAATCTCTTTCTCCTCGTAAATTCATTTTCTTAAAACAAAATATTTTTGATAGCATCAAATGGATGAAAGTATAACATTTGTATTTCTGCTATTTAAAATATTTAATTTTACATTAGTTGATAAAAAAAATGTGTTGATTTTTGCTGTAATTTATATTTAGAAATAATTTCATTCAAAATATAAAAAATACTGTTAGGAAGTATGAAAAGAAGGATAAAATAAACATGAGATGAAATAAAAGACAACAAAAGGAAATATATTCTAATTGCCTTGATAAACATGGAAAATTGTTTAGAATGTAATATTTTTATCTCTTGCGAAAGCTCATTTTGCGATAGTTCTGAATTTTAAACGCATCCGATGTTGGAAATCCACGCACGATAATATGAAAAATATTCAGATATCACGCTGCAAATTGACTTCATAAGCAGAAATAATCCGTTTGCTGCCGTTTTTATGATGGAACAAAGGACATTCTTTGTGAGGACGAATGTGAAAGCACGTTCTCTTCGCGTTTCCGGTTGCATGTGACAAAATTTTAAATTGAGTTTGAAAGGAAGCAAACTGTACGGCTGATATCCATCTACATTGACAAGTGTTTGTTATGAAGAAAACAAATGTTGTTTTCCAAATAACAAACTATTACAAGGGAAAAAATATGGGTTTTGTGCAGTAATCCGGAGAATATTATTTCCTGAAAAACATATTTGATTCAGCAAAGACAATTCTATTAACTGCAACTGCAATAAAAAACTGTTTTTAACATTTTTCAAAATGTAAACATGCATGCATCCGATATTACATATTAATTTTATTAGTTCGTAACTAACGACGCACATTGTATAAAATGAATAATATATCTTCAAGTATTTTATTCTTATTGCCAAATATGGATACTTTATTTAAATGAAATATAATTAGTAAAAGATACATAAGAAATCAACAATGAAGTGAATAAATATTTTACAAAAATGTATTTTCTAATTTACTTATTAAATTCCGCTTAAGGAAGTAAACTCACAAACTTTTTAACAAATTAAATTTAGAATGGTTGTAACCATATTAATGAAAATAATTATTTTTTTATGAAAGGATTTTAAAAATAACTAACACAGTTTTTATGGTTTTATGTAATTGTAATGCTTGATTTTAATTGAATTTCATTAATATAATTTTGCATTTAAATTTTAATAAATTAGTTTTTTGATGGATTTTATCTTTGATAACTGAACACACCAAGAAAGCCGTTGGCTGAATGAATCATGCACGTTATTAAACAGTAAATAATATGCTTAATGAGGTTCTATATTCAGAAATAATTCTCTTAATACATGTTTTCTTACAAACATTATTATGCTTTGAGTGATCAATTTGTTAAGTTAAATTACTTAGTTACCATTAGAATCTTTTTTTATCATTTATCATCTTTAATTATAATCACATATTAAAATCGATCTTACATCATCATCACACATTAAAATCAATTTAAGAATTATGTATGTGTTGTACAATAAATTTCTTTTATTTATGGAAAACATTTGAGTTTTCTTAAATCTTATATTTCTCTCTGATTCTTTTTTATTTATCTTATTTATTTTATATTATCCAAATCTTATATATAAGAATTATGTGTGTGTAGCACAATACATTTCTCTTATTTATGATAAAACATTTGATTTTTCTCTGTCATTTACAGAATTTTTGATAAAAAGCTGAATTTTTTTAAATTTATGTGCATATATATTTATTTATATATATTCAATATAAACATATATATCCTTATTTAGAAATTGAACGATTAATACTCGTTTACTAAATAGTTTAACAAGCTAAAAACAAAAATTTTTTCTCATTTCATATATTAATGCATGAAATTTCATCGCCATAGTGGCAACCGTAATAAAGTATATATTTCAATATACGTTTTATGGTTTCAATTTTTATGTAATCACTATCAAACGCGTGAATGTCATAATTACTTGCCATTTTGTGATTTCTTAAGGATTCAATGAATAATTTTCATTTTCCGGAATTCAAGTATTGCTCCTTAAAGTGTCACATCTATTTTGAACATAAATTCATTTCATAAAAGGATTGTAATTTATTTTTTGTGACATCACACATTTTTGGCATCACATGATTTGTAAAAGTGTCACTTTCAATTTGATGGGTACGATACTGATCCGGTATCTTACCCATCAGTTTTAAATATGAATGTTGCTATGGTTACAGTTATGTTTTGAATATGAGTGTATAATTACTGTTTTAATGTATGTTATGGTTTAAGTATTATGTTGTACATGAAAGAGATTATGTTTAATCATTTCAATACTATCAAAATTAAAAGGTATAAAAACTGGAAATAGTTAAAGTTTATTGGCGAGTAAAAGATATTTTTAAAGCTTATTAGTGTATTATTCTCATCTCATTGAAACATATTTCAAAATTAAAGTGATTCAGTTAATGATCTGTCCTGAAACAGTGCCAATAACACATGAATAGACATAATTATTTTGCACATATTATTTGTAACATATTTGAGTATCTTGAAATATATACTGCAATAACTTCAATACCTACTTTAGGTGCATACCCTCTGCGGAGAAGGTTGTCTTAAAGCATACATTTGAATTTTATAAACTATTTAGGATTTGAAATTAGCTAAATATTTTTTGCATTTTAAAAATTAACAATAGCCTTCATATGACAAAAAGAACTAGGTAGGTAACTTTTTATATTTGAAAAATGTCTCTTTCTGTAAACAATACGAAGTGCATTTGTTAATGTGATATTGGCTGTGCTTCGGTACTATCAATGTATTGATTATATGGTATGACGTAACTAATTAATATTTTAATAATTAATAATTTATTGCAAGTTACAAATAATTAAAGCGATCATTTCATCAACTAAAATATGATTATTACTAAAATCGCTTTTTATCTTTTATTTTTTATCGATAGTTATTTTATAATTTCTTTTTCATAAAAAAATTTAATAATGTAAATAAATATATTAAAAAATAAAATATAATGGATATATCATTTAAGTTGAAATTATGTATGTCTTAATATTTATATGCCTTCGGTTCAACAGTTAATAAGTTCAAATCCCACCCGAGATGTTATTAGTGGTTCAGAATCCCTACATTAGGCCTTAGATGCTGGTTAAATTAGCTATCATGTGCAAAATATTTTTAGAATTTGAATTACAATTTTATTATTAAAAAGAAACGACAACTTTGATTCATGATTTAGTACTTCACCAAAATTATTTTTACTACTTTTAGGAATTTTGTTTAAGGCAAAAATGATAAACTGCATTCTATTGTACAAACCCCAAATAATCGAAACAAATGCATTATAGTCCTTTTTAAAAAGGCATGCACTATTCAAATTCTCTCATAAAGTCTAATGCCAATCAGATAAAAATAAAGTTAAAACTTTAAGCAGCTTGTCATTGTGAAAGTCCCAAAAATAAGAAATTATAGAGCATATTTATTTGAAGAAAAGAATGCCCTAATATTTGGTGGAATAAATCACAATATGTCCTCTCTCAGATTATGTTTCCTTCGAACTCATTCATCTAGACTCATTTCTTCTTTAAAGGAATTCCTCTGGCACATTCTTGCGGAGACGTTCAATAGAATCGTGATGGTGACAGGCGTTCAATGCCTAAAGTCACCGCCCATTACTCAGGTTTCAAAGAGTTTTTTCCCCCAACTGTGCGAGGGAATCGATTCTGCGTCCGCTTTCATGACAGAGAGAAACGCAGGACTCACGATGTCTCATTCATTTGCTTATGGTTACGTGATGCACGTGTGTTTTTCGTGCATAAAACCGATCAATGTTGTCTGAATAACCTCTATATTAAACATCAGCGAATATTGCCGGGTAATCTTGTTTGAAGAAGGCATATCAATCCAGCGTATAGTTTTTGTCATTGAAAGCACTCTGAACTCCAGAAATCGTTTGACATGGCGCTGTGCACTGGTCAACACCCTAAAGTTGTTGCAGTGCATCTAAACGTCCACCGAGTATTCGCTTTCTGGAGATTCATAGACAGCGGGTGGTATTTACGGCTCGTAAGGGAGAAAACTCGGAAAACTTCCAAGCATACACTAAGACAGGCATGTTTATTGAAGCACAGCATCCATTTCCTGTTATTTAACAGTGGTGGGGATCGAATCCAATACCTTGCTTTTCCAAAATCCTGGATTCGATCCCCGCCACTGCCTATCACTATGCCATGGCGAACCCTAATCGCTTATTTGATTAACAGCAAATATTTGCCAAATGAAAGCCCAAAATGCTCAGAAACTTCACTCCACTTCCCGTTAAGATCAGCAAAATGAAGCAATGTTTGCCGCAGGTAATGATTGGGAAGGTGACCACGAACTCACCCTCATAGGGTTGCTGGAGCTCCGTGGGACTGGGGACGTGTTTACGTCCTCTGTGAGGTTCAAAAACCCCTCCGTTTGCTTGGCGTGGATGTGAAGAGAAGGCTAATAGCTCAGGTATGAGCCAAAATAGAGAGGTGCTTGTTAATATCCGAACCCGTTAACCATAAACTACAATCCGGAGCTCGCCTGCACCGTTTTGCATGTATGTATGTCACCTAATGGTCACGTTTTGCACTTTATGGCTCATTTGACTGTAATTTTTTTATGGCCAACTGGCAAATACTTAGTATTCTGTTCTTCGGTTCTACAATTCATAGGTTCGATTCCCTCCTGTGAATTTTTGTAGTAGTTCAAAACAGTCTTATATAGGTAGGGCTTCGTTCTAGTCTTAGATATGTAATTTGGTGTAGAATTGGGTACCACTTGGTTTGGCGATTATTTTAGAGATTTATTTCTGGTAACCCTATCTTTGTATAGGTTTTGTGTAGTGGCCATCTTGTAAGTCACATCTTGGAGTCAAAATATCGCCAAAAGAATCAAGAGGTACCTAATTGTAAACTTTTATTTAATGAGTTTGCTGTTTTGTGTATGAACAGACCCAAAAGAAGTGACCCAAAAGAGAGAAATGAATTGACGGGAAATACAGATTACAATTAATTCTGAACCACACTAAAATCCATAAACTGGAATCCGAACAGCAGCATCAATGAAAATAACTCATCAAGTTGATATCACAACTGCTCTAGAGAAGGGCTGAAATACAAATAATCTTATAATCAAGACTCCCCAAGAACTTCAGACACTTTTTTTTTTAAGAAAATAACTCGTAAGTTTTCAGTGATTGGTTGGTACATGTATATGCTTGTTGATATTCCGAATAATTAATTTATTAGTAGTTTTGATATGGGGATAACAGCAGTCTGGTAATAATTAATGAATAGGGAAAAATAATATAGCAATAATGGTAATTTCAATAATATTGATATGTGCTGCAAATACTTAACAATTTTCTGAATAATTAAATTATCTTTGACGCAAGGATGTTGTTGTTTCTAATCCCAGACGATGTGGCTAAGCTGCACCACCTCCAACTGTGCAAAAATCTCCAGAAGGTCCAAAAATAAAATCCGACCCTTTAAAATCTCAAAAACTGTGAAATTTAGACAAATGAGGGGGAGGCTGGAACACCAGTGGCACTCTGAAAGGAGCCTCTCGCCCTGGTGAAAGGTAAGTGATTGGATAAGGCAAAAGTCGTGAGAAAACCGTCTGCTGTTTTCTCGATACATTGAGCTTGGGGCACCAACGAGGTCTTTTGCCAAAGTACCGCGGGTGAGCAGTGACTGTGAATACACAGTAATTTCATTATAAATACTATATATTAATAGTAATATGATTTTTATTATTATAATGATGTTTACGTTAGCATAATAAATAGTAAAGGAGTGTTAATTAGATTTCAGTAGAAATAAGAGAGTACTTTTAGTTTCAGTTTTCATTCTGATAATAATTTTTCTGGATAAAATTAAATTTAATAATGTAATAATGATAATTTAATAGTTATGCGAGATTAAATTAACAGTAGTAATATAATTATTTTTAGTAATATTAGCAGTTTTCCTGGATAATATAGTAAATTTGTTGCTAGAATGATAGTAATTTTAACAATAATGCAATATAATATAATACACTGCTGGGCAATTGCTAAGGAAGTGATCATCCATAGCAACCACAAAATGAAAGGAAGCAAAATGTGGAAAATTAGAATAAGTGCGGGATATAGTAAAAAGAAGTATGCGTATGCAAATTTTTTTCCACGTCTGTTCATCACGTGATAGCGTTCATAAGAGCTTTAAAGGTTTTGACGCGTGTAGACAGTTGTTGTTTCAAGTCAAAGTTTTACAGGAAAGATTTAATAGACGAACTTGAAATTTTTGGCATGTCTTCCCGACATCACTTAAATGATTTTATGCGGGGCCGAATTATTGTAAAGATCGAAGAAGGGCGAAAAATAACAGATATTGTCAGGGAGTTCAACATCGCTCACAGCGTTGTTTCACGGCTGTAGAAGTCATTTAAAACTACTAGAATGTGTAGTAGGCGGCACGGGGGAGGTCGTGTTAGAAGTACGACGCCTGCAGAAGACAGATATATCGTCCTATCTGCAAAAAGAAACAGGTGCACCACAGCTCAGCAGGTGGCAAATTAGTTTCTTGTTGCCTCAGGAAAGCAGATCTCCCGAAAAACTGTTTCCAGACGTTTGAGGGGAGGAGGACTATATGCCAGCAGACCTGTTGTGTGTGTCCCATTGACCAGACAGCACCGTACTGCCCGTTTGCAATGGTGTCGTGACCATCGCAATTGTATTGAACAGGACTGGGCATGCGTACTATTCTCAGATGAGAGTAGGTTCAGTCTCTCATCGGATTGTAGACGCCAACTGATCTGGCACGAGAGTGGTACTGCTTATCTTCCAGAAAATATCCAGGAATAACTTAGCTGAATCTTCTGCTCTGAAATTCTTGAATAAAACTATTTTGAATTTCCCAAATCAGATTCACTGCTCACTTTTGTCTAGAATATGGTAGACATGGTAAGTCTAGATATCCCAAAGAATATGGGCTCCCCACACTCAGAGATTTTGCTGCCAAAAACATTATTCAAACAAATATTTCGACTGGCTGGCTTTCGACGACTGGCTGGCGACTGACTTTTACATACCTTACTCTATCTTTTGTTGTTATATATATATATATATATATATATATATATATATATATATATATATATATATATATATATATATATATATATATATATCCTGTGGGATAATATATTCCTAGTTTTGTTCTATTGTTATAATAATAGTATTGTCTAAAGAGAAAACCACAAAATTATTATTGCAGCTACAATAATAAATTTGTAGCTATCTCTATATTTTTGGAAAACTTGTTTTACGTTGTTTTTCTTAAGACAATATTCTGATTTGAGTTACTTATGTTATAAAAAGAAATATATATCATTGATTTCCGAAAAATATATTCCAAAATGATGTTTTAAACCTCAAGGATTTTCACTGCAACTGTTACAACTCAACTGATGTTGATTTTCTAAAGAAATTTATGTTATTCTTATCGTAATACTTCTGATGATATATTTTGGAGGATTGCATTTAATTGTGTCATCAATTCACATGCGATTCGTAGATCCAATATTAATAAACCAATAACAAACATATTTTATGTCAGTGATATATTTCCTATCATTCGATCACCCAGTCAGTAACTTATTTTTTACTTTTAACTGTTCTTTGAACATTTATAAAGTAAGCTTAATGAATCACAATGAAACGATTATTATAAATTAATATTCTAATGTGTATTCAATGAGCTTGCGATAGCTGATTCTCATTTGCAATCTATCCTAATCGGGCATCAGTTAGCTTAGATATTAATATGAACGCCATCTTTTCCGACCTATTCAAATCTCCATTAATACCATTCACACTGAAAAATGGAAGACACGCATATTTCCAGGAATAATACCTATGGAAATGACTTCATCGATTGGCATTCCCTCTTGAATAACAGCGCCAATGTTTCATGTATTTCCTAATCGTCAGCATCGCCAAAGCATTTATTAAGTATTTAATCAGCGTCTGATGCTTTTCGGAACAAATGTCTTCGAAATGGCGAGGGAAAAGGTCGAGACAGTGGGACTTGGCGAAATTAAATTACTCGGTCAAGGAAGAATCGGAGCAGGGGAGGAGACGGAGCGCAATACATCACGGCCTCCCGAATCATTAAGAGCAGAGCGGCATTTTCTCCCTTCAGAGAAAAGGATGGGCGAAATATCAAAGTTTCAGGAAAACGGGAATCTCATTTCAAGCGACCCTTTCGACTTCAGCCGAGGACTGAAATGGGGGAATTCGTCTTCACGCGACAGAGCCTCCACCACTTACGCAAAAGAAATTTTCCTCCGAAGGAAATAAGTTTGTGTGACTCGGCCAAAAGGTGTGGCATATATTACACACTGAACTACGCTTCAATTTCTTTAGTCTTTGTCAATGTTTAAAGCAAATATAATTCTTCTTGAATTTCGATAGCCTTTTTTTATTTTGCAGTCGTTAATGAAAGACTGCTGAAGAGATGAAAACGAATCATGAAATAAGGACTTCTTATTTAATTCACGTTTTATTTTTATTGTTTTTATACACTGGGGTGATTAAAGAATAGAAGATATTTCTCAGATTTTAATTTGACTGATAGCAAAAATTTTCTATTCTTAGAAACGCGTAAAAATGTTTCAGGAGAAGACTAAAGGAGAAATAAAATTAAATTCACATTTGCATTCACACCGAGAAATAAAATTGGTTACGAGGAATTTACATTTTGTTATTATGTGTTTAATTTCATTCAACACATGGAAAGAATTTATATTTTAATTTAAAAATAGGCAAACGCTCTTCAATGTTACAGAAATATTTCAACAACATATTTTTTTATCAAATGTTTCCCTGAAACAGTATAACTGAATGTATTTGGATCCATCGTGGGGCTTGTACTATCCTACATTACAGATACATTTGAGAGGAAAAGACCGTAGTTTCATGGAAAATGCAAAAGTCCAACTTTTATGTAAAAAATATGATTTGAAAAAATAAGGGTATTTATTTTATTATTATGATGGCATTTTTTAACAATTATTATGATTATATTACTTGAATGATTATTAAATTGTTTTTGGTGTTTATTAAAGAGATGAAAAGGATTTGTAACCATGACTTTAAAATAACAATATTACTTTCCGATTTATTCATTATATATTGACTTTGTTCAAGGTGCTAAGTTGTATACAATAATATGAATAAAGATTTTACTTACCGATTCATTCATTATTTATTGACTTTTACAAAAAGCTAAGTTGTGCATAATAATAAGAATGACGATGTTACTTTCCGATTCACTCACTATTTATTGGCTTTGTTCAATAAGCTAAATTGTGTAACACGAAAATAAATCTCACATACAGATCAAGTGCAGAAAAATTAAATAAGGTGTCGGAAGCTTGAAAATGTCTTGATGCACGAAAATATTGAAGCCAGAACTCACTTCTTAAGTGCATCTACGATTTCCAGCAGGTTGGGAACTGGAATAATCAGCACTTTATGATTATCAAAAACACTCTTTACATATGCGTTAACAATAAGTATTTGGTTCTAATGCAAATTGAATTGCTTTTCATAAGCTTAGAAACGTATGTTGCTATATAACAAAAGTATTTTCGGTTAATATTTAATGCCTTATATAAAGAATTATTATAAAATTAAGAAATTGCATTTGACACTGCCCCAGCTATGACATTTATTAAGACTTAAACTAAGACATTGCCTTCTTATGAATTGGCTGATTAATATTGCAATTATATTCAATACATGATTAGAATATGTATTCTTGAATATAATTATGCTTATACAATGAGTCTCAACTGATTCCGAAGGAGTTAACGTATAGCTTTTGTACTTGAGCTTTATAGCTCAAGACGAACTTCTCCCATTCAGTCAAACGAATTTAGCTGGCCATAGTAAATTAGCTTTTATTCCAAGGATGACCTTACCGGGAGAAAGCACCGAACGTTCTTCGCCAATTTCGCCCAGAAAAACAGCCTGTTAATTCTCAGCATCTTATTTCTAAAAAAATTGAGCCACATTCTCGATTCTCCTGTTTAATCATGACGGAAGAATTCTCCAAGCTTCATTTTAACAACAACCTTTCTGCTGTTATCAATAAGAAAGAAGTCTTGTTGGACCATCTCAGAAAATTACCGTTGGAAATCATAAATAAAATCCATAAATGTGACAGCAAGAATTTCACTGACGTCAGCAAAATCCAGGATCTTGCAGATAGTGACATCTACAGTGAAAATACAAATTTTCAGTATACCAGCGCAGCCTAGACTCCTGTTCCGTCTTCAGAAGTGAACTTCTCTCCATCAATGTTTGTAAAAAGTTCTGAAAATAATTGTAATGAACTTTCCATTCTTCCTGATAGCCACAGCTTTATGCAATTTGATAACAAGTGAGGACAAAATAGATAGCTATATAACGCAAGTTAAAATTCAAATCCCTCTTCAACATGACATTTATTTTCAGTGAATTGCATCCCACGTTGAACTTTTCAATAATGAAGTGGCAGGCAGTCTTTCTAAGGTGGGCTTAACTCGTTCGATAGAGCATGCTTACCTTGTATATTTCTTCCAGAAAATCCCAAATTAAAAAGGATTAGCTGGTGCCCGTTACTCACCTTTAATACAGGGGTAGTACACCATGTCTATCTCTAATACTTTCATGTGACAGATAAACCTGCACCAGCCTCTTGTCAATGGCCACTTAAAATGTCTGACATTTTCTGAGGTGAGAAATCCTCCCTACCTTCTTTGTTCAAAATGCCATCTGCCCTCTGCTAAACACATTTTGGAAACTTTGAGTCTCCTTGGAGAAGGTATTGGGTTTTTACTCTCTTTTTGTCTTTGACATTTTCAAGGTCAGGAGATTCATGTGTGTGATCCAACTTCGTCACACTCGGTTGGAAATAAGCAAAGACGACCACACTTACGCAATAACGCAACAATATAATAAACTATATATATATATATATATATATATATATATATATATATATATATATATATATATATATATATATATATATATATATATATATATACACACACACACACACATATATATATATATATATATATATATATATATATATATATATATATATATATATATATATATATATATATATATATATATATATATATAGTGCTCAAATCCTCTTTTCTGATTATATCATGTTCATCTTGTTTAATAAATCAATGACATAACGCAAATGCGAGAAAATTTACCAAATTTATATTTAAATTTTAATATATATGCAGCAAGCAAAATGAGTAGGTGCTGAGAACAATGGTTGATTTAAGATATATGTTAAATAAATCTAATATTGAACCATGGTTAAAACTTTCTTTCTCATTTCGTACTTAAGTTGTTCGTCAGGCAACATTATTTAATTAAAGAACAGTTTGATTAATCTGAAAACATAGGATCATCTGAATTCGTTGATTAGAATGCGAAAATGGAGCTTACTATTCAAGAGGAAACTATTTATTTATGTTTCTAAATTAACAACCTGCTGTATTCCCAAGCGATATCAAACTCCAGAATTCACAACTTCAAAACCGTAATTTAATTTTAGAACAAGTTCATAACACTCGATAGCTTAATGAAATTACTGTCAAATATTTAGTCTTAGAATAGTTTGAAACATGTATTTTATTTCCTCCTGAAATGTTGGGGAGTTTATGTTCCTGTGCGAGTCATGTTATGCCAAGGTTTTGATTTAAAATCAAAATTGATTGTAATGTCTTGCTTCTGGGATCAACACATTTCTTAAGATATTATTGAATTATTTATTAGGTTAACATTAAATTTATTTCTCAAGTATACTTTGATTTAATTTTAATGCTATTAATGAAATAGGAATTTTTAACTTATTCCAAATTTTCTATTTTGTGTTCCTGCTGCAAATTTACATATTAAATGTTAATTCCCGGTATTAAAAAGTGTTTTCTTTGATATTGACACAGTCAGGAATGCATTTAAAATTAGTTATGCTGTCACTTGAATGGAGTTTTTAGTTGATAAATAGCTTTCTAAAAATTAAAAAGTACATCTTTTCTGATGTATGCTTAAAAAATATGATAGTTAAAATTTGAAATATTTGGGATCAAAATTCATACATTGATGGATATTTATAAATACATTCAGAAATAGAAGATATCGTAACTAGTTAATCGTGAATGGTTGCATAATTTGCTGTTTAATAAATTCAGAATTTGTCAGAGGTCAAGCAAGCAGCTGAATCATTCTCGATTTGGCCTTCCGTTCTATAGCTCATGGATTCAATCCACACTTCCAAGAAGAATGCTTGTAGTAGCTCAGAAATATACTTTAAATCCTATGTCCAAGTCAAAATATACTTGGCATACAAAAATATACCTTTAACTTCTAATTTTTTATTTGGAAACCAGGCCTATTTTCTCTAAAACAGATTCTGCCAAACTGGGTACTAAAAGGACAGCGCCTTGACTTTCAGTCAGCAGCTTATGGGTTTGATTCCCATTTATAGCACTGATGTTATTAATCGACCAGAATCCCTTTTATATGACAAATCTTGGTCATTATAAAAAAGTGACCTGAGAGACCAAATAACAAACAAAAATTTTTACAAGACATTTTACATTCACAACAATTCAGCGTATCATTTCTTATTATGAAGCAGAATAATAATTCAAACAAATAAAAAGTAAATATGAATTTCTTTTTTTTTTATGTTCTTAACAGCAAAATATTTCAACTGAATATAACTTTATGTTTCTTTCTTTTCTTTTCTTATTTTTTAGAAATACAGACAAATTTTCGTATTTATGGATTTATTCAAGATAAGGTTTGAAGCTTTTACACATACTGAATCATATATTAGATATGCATTATCAAGGTAATTTACATTTAGATTCAGTTATATATAATGGAATTATAAATCCATGCTTGCTATTCTTCGTGGAATTATGTATAATTGATTCACCAATAACCGAGCAGGAAGTAATGCCAATGGCTGATTTCTTCTTATAAAATTATTCAAATGAAAATGGCATAAATTAAAATGAAAGAAACATTAAAAGAAGAGATACAAATTATACCTGATATTCTCCTTAACCTGTGTAGCTGGGTCTCTCACTCAATAACCATTTTTCGCACAAGAGGGCTACATAGACCGGGATATGGAACTTTAAGTGCATTCCAAACCACTACATAAATCTACGCCCAACTTGGGAATCGAACTCACGAACTATTGAATCGAATAAAAGAAAACTGACCATTCTGCTGACAGCTCACCCCTCAATGCCATGAAAAGATCCTTTGTGCTTGGCATGATTAGTACATTCCATCACGTGCCATTAACTTATTGAATAGTAATTAATAATTGAATGAAATGACAAATGAAAGAATTTTCCTGTTATAACTGTACAAATTTAAATTTTACGTTACAAAGACTAAGGGAGCAGGATTTCCAGATTTGGCTTCAAATCTACAATTTGGTGGATTAATTGGCTATATACCTGAAAAGAAAATAATCCTTCGCTTATTTCTAGGTTTTGCAAAAATCCCTCGAAAAATTGAAATAATTTGCAAATATATATCTTTTTGAAAAGATCGTATTTGACTGAGTTTAAAAGCTGTAAAGTTAGTAGCGAGAGATTGACTATACAGTTAGCATAGCTTTACTGTAAAGCTGTTCCAACTGCTTAGTCTGGTAATTGTTTTTATGCTTACGCTGTCTGTATAAACGTTTTTGACTTTTTTCTTTGTGTATTTTTAAATTACTAACAAATAATCTGCTTTGTGCGCACAATGCACAAATATCTATCCGTATCTAGTAACTTTATAGAATATATCAAACTTTTGATGTTTTATTAATTGTCATAATTTAATTTAATTATATTTCTAATAGAAGTTTGAATTTAAAAATAAAATAATAAAATTTTACCAGGTGTACTAAACATTTTTAAAATTAAACTAAATTAACAGCCCCGTGGGGCAAAGGCCCATACCTGTTTTCGTGATAAAGGGCCCTTAGGTACATGTCCTGAGTAGGTTTTTAGCCTAATGCGAAACCCCCATGCCTGATACTCAATTTCATGAACCCACTGGAGGGATGAAATGCTGAGTCGACCTTGCTAGCCTTAGGCCCGAACCTAGGACCTTTGGCTTGGGAGCACGAAGCTCTACCACTAGGCCACTGAGGTTAATACTATACATTCACAATACAAATTTATTCGATATTTTATATGCGATCAAAATTTTACATGAATTTAAAATTTTAACTCAGCCAAGTCAGAGACAAGAGATTAATATTCCTAAATATAAATATCGAATTTAATTCACATAATTATATAAAATATAAGAGACGTTTACTAGAGTGCTATCAGATTTCATATTATTCCCTCATAATGATAGGAAGTAGAAGTTCCGAAATATATTTTGTTGAAAGGCGGGTTCCGTTTGCTTCCTCAACCATCGAAGAGTTTAGGATGATCGCTAAACATACATTCGCTGAGCAGTAAAACGGGGGACGACTCTTCACCGAAAGGAATGGCATAAAATGATTTTATAGGCCTTACCGACAGCCTCTTCAGGATTTCCTCAGAAAGATTCCAAGCATAACTTTTTAT
Source organism: Latrodectus hesperus (assembly GCA_037975125.1). NCBI lineage: Eukaryota > Metazoa > Arthropoda > Arachnida > Araneae > Theridiidae > Latrodectus > Latrodectus hesperus. Next base: position 69,374 of record JAJQOW010000836.1, read on the forward strand.
TTTATGTGGATACCATATTTTCTCCCCCGCGTAACATGATTTGGAATCCTGGTTATAAAATTTCATAGAGTTATTAAAAATATTGATTAATTTTTTCAGCAATTTGAGGTTTTTTACAATTATGATTACAAAAATAATATATGCTGACGACTAAATACAGAATTAATTCCTGTATCTAAATGTTTAAAGACGTTAAGGTATACGCCTAAGTTTAAAAATTGACTTTTGACTATTTAGGTCGATTTTTCATTATTTGTAAATCTTGTATTCAGAACTATGTAGTTTTCAAAACATTTTTCCGTTTTGTGGTATGTAAAATATAAATTAAGTAATAGAAATTTTAAAATTGAACTTCTTTTGAAAAACGAAACAGGAAATTGCAATTCAAACCGTAAATGATAAAGAAAAGTGCTATTTCGATTTTTTAAAATATATATATATATATATATATATATATATATATATATATATATATATATATATATATATATATATATATATATATATACATATATATATATATATATATATATATATATATATATATATATATATATATATATATATATATATATATATATATATATATATATATATATAATATATAAAATTCTCGTGTCACTGTTTTCGTTGCCATACTCCTCCGAAACGGCTTGACCGATTTTGATGGAAATTTTTGTGCTTATCTGGTATCTATGAGAATCGGCCAACATCTATTTTTCATCCCCCTAAATGTTAGGGGTAGTACAACCCTAATTTTTTTTTTTTTGGTTAGTTCTGTAAGTTCCTAATAGATGGCGATTTAGCATCTAAGTTGCACAGTTATTCGGCAGATGGCGACGTGTTTATTTTTCTAGATTATACCATCTTCGAGAAAATTATCGTGCGCGCGCAAGCGCGTGGTTAAATATAGAATTTACATATATTTTCATGATGTATAATGATACTATAACAATTTTTCGTGAATCATTTTCATAATTATACTTTGTATTGTGTTATTATTGTGCAGTATTCAGTTTGAATATTTTTAATATTATAAATAGTAAAATAAAATTTTATTTATTACTGTTTTTCTCTACTAATTTTCATACCACCTCGAAAATATGTAAGTATTTCTTGATAGCCTTTTATTATTTTTTATTTTTATTTTATAATTTGATAATTATTAATTTATTCAGCAGTACATTTTGATCTAATTTATTTATTCAAATGATAAATTCTTTTAACTTTTTTTATTTCAGTATAATGCCGCGGAAAAAATTTTTAGTTTTAATATAATTTAAAATTAAAATAATAATAGTTCGATGTCAATGTTATCTACCTCATTTATAACAATTTATTTTTAGATGTCCTTAATTTATATAGTATATTTTATGAGTAAGTCACTGATTACAAACTATAATTTAATATAAGATGAATAAAATGTAAATTCAGAAAGTATATGTTGATTTGTGCTTAATTTCAAAATTTCGATACTTTACCTATTACTATTAAATTTTGGTGAAACGTTTTATTTGTAATCTCCTGTGAATGAACCTATTCTAAATTTTTTTAGAAAATATTAATTTGATAGAACCCAAGAATTAGTAAAAAATTGATTCAATGTATTTTAAAAACTCAGCCACTGCAATGCGTGGCTGGGTCAGCTTGTATATATATATATATATATATATATATATATATATATATATATATATATATATACATATTTTAAATGTCTGATTGATACCGTAAATTGGAGGCTTATACATTCGGAAATCTGTTCACAATCACTTTCGGAAGAATTTCTCAAAACTTTGTTTTTTACAAAAGCCATTAACAGGATATCTGAAGGAATAACGAAGACACTTGTGTGAAATTTGGCTTACAAGTTTTTAAGTGCTATTGTCTTGAAATGTGAAGCAAACGTATATCAAGAACGTTTACATTTACAGTTATTTTTAATGGAAACGTTTAGTAAAACTTCATAACATATTCATTTGGCTGTATATTTTTACCCCTATTTTCTTTATTTCTCAATGCTTTTCTTAAATTTTACTTCATTTCAAAGAACATTGTCACATAACCTATTTGCCTAAATTAAATTAAGATTGACGGTATTACAATTTTCTGCAGTTTTGTTCAAATTTCACTAAAATTTCTGCCATACGATAACCAATTTCGCAAAAAGTGTACTGTATATATAATTATTTTATTTCTTTACATGATTATATATCTAAAAAAAATAAAAGAAAATTGAAATAAATGTTTAAGAAAAAGTTGCCTGCGAAGTTGGCAGAATCCACTTTAAATTTTTTGCTTGGGTTTCAAATATGTCAAATCAAAATATTGTAGGTGGATACCATAAATTGTTTTCTTTATTTTTTAGTGATTACAGATAAGAAACGTTATGAGTTAAGAATTTTCTGTAAATCACACAAAATAATTGTATTACGTTTGATTATTTGAATGGTGCCTACAAATAATTTCAAGTAAAATATCACTCTTAGAATAGATAATGGAAAAAATAGATAGTTTCCATTTTTGCTTGCAAATATTTAATTTAATTCATTAAACAATTTTTTTCCTAGTAAAACAGATTACCAGCAACAAAGAAAAAAGCTTATATTTTATATATATTGCACTTTTTTTACTGCAAGACAAATTTGTGTACTGAGATATACTTAATTACTTTTTATTTTTCTTATCAATAAATGATTTCATTGATACTATTCTTAGCTTTTGAGGAAGTTTGACTCATGTCACCTTATATCTTGAGTTAAATTGATATATTGTTAATATAAATCTCCTCTTCTTGTCAACTAATGTTAATATTAACGTTCAATATTTATGCATATTTTTGGACCAAATATTAATTATAACTGAAAGTAATATGAAAAAGTATTTTCGTCAGATATTTATGAGGGATAAGCAAATGTAATGATGGTTCTGCTATCGAGTTTTCTATTCGATTTATCTAAGCTTAATAAACGCAGTATTATTTCTAATAGTTATGCATTATTTTTATATTCATATTTTTGGTACTTTTCCATTTTGCTAGCGCAGGTGATAATATTACCAAATGGCGTTACTATGCGAAAAAAATGTCAAAGAAATACTTATTTTGCCAACATTACGTTTAACATTTTATCTTTTATAAACATTTTAAATAATGAAAAAATATTCATTGCTTCAAAAACATTTTTTTCACTTAACTATATCTACTTTTTTTATCTGTTTTCCGCGTGTTGTCACAGAAATAGTCAATAAGGCAGTTGTGAAATGGAATAGTACCATATTTGGTTTTCAATATTTTAAGTATTATTAATTTACAAAATTAATTTTTTTTAAATTACAAAATTAATATAACTATTTCAAACAAGTTAAGGAAATAAATTGAAATATTTTATTCAACTTAAAGTGCACTGAGGGATATATTCTGCCCGACATTGAAAATGAAGGCCAGAAAATTATGTAAATATTCAGGGTAGACGCACCTTATCGAGTTATAGAAATGTAAAAGGCGCAGTTCTTTCTCACGTAGGATAAGATGTAAAGAGGGGACCGGGAGAATGAGAAATATTAGCGCCTTTATTGCTGCTTGGAAAATAATCGTTGAAAGTTTGCTCTTGTTGCAAAGGTCACCTGTACTAGCAGAGAATACTGGGCCATCGTAGACGGAGTAAGTTCCGGTAGACAGGTGAGTTTACGTGAGGCATGGTGATCGGACTGAAAAAGACACATGGATGCCCAGCTGTGGTGAAAATGGTTGGAACAAGAAGCTATGGAATGTTTATGGAATACAAACAGAGTGACGTCAACACGCGTCGACTTGAAGAGGTAGTGATGGGAAATTCTACAGCATGTGTAAGAACACCCTGGATGATCCCATATCGAGCAGAAAATTTATCGCTGATTGGTTGCTAGTGTCCAGCGCTCATGGTGTCCGTTAAGAAGACTACCATTGACCCCACAACATAGACGCCAATGTCTATAATGGTGCTGGATTATAGCGTTGTGGAGAACGGAGTGGCACAGGATTGTCTTCTCACATGAATCAAGATTCTGTTTCTTCGGGGATAGTCACCGCGCACGCATGTGGTGTCTACGTGGAGATAGGTCCAATCCTGCAGCAATTGTGGAACGCCCAACCTCACGGCTACGCGCCATCATGGTTTGAGGCCATTGCGTACCATATCAGGTTACTTGTAGTTCGTATTCACGGCACTATGACAGCCCAGCTTTATGTGATGTGGCTGGTGACACTCCCATACTTTCAGGGGGTTCCCAGTGCCCTTTAAGATCAGGATATAGCCCAATAGCCCATTGCTCGCATCAGCCAACATGTCCTGCAAATTGTACAACTCCTTCTCTAGCCACCGAGTTTGCCAGATCTCTCACCAATCGGACACGTTTGGGATATGATTGAACGCCATTTGAAGACCTTGTCATTACCTACTTTCGAAAAAGTACTTCGGCAAATATTTGACTGGAAAGGGATGGCCATCAGGAATACTCTCATTGATTATGTGCATAGACGTATTGCTAATTGCATCGACATCCACGGTGGCCCTACTGAACCACCCTTGTTCTCGCTCTGTATCATTTGGAAATACAGATCAGACCACTTATTGTTCGTTGCTGTCTCTCTCTAATGGTCGAGTTTCGTCACTTTCTGGCAACACCTTCTTGGTTCTGTTTAAGGCAGCGTAAAATAGGTAGTAAATATAAATAATTACGAACTTAATGACGATAAATTTATTTAGAGTTATTAAGCGTAATTAGAAAGTGCAAATGAAATTATATCTTTGTGGAGAATATTTATAAGTTAGTAAGCATGTCAGATATCTAAAAATGTTCAACCGGGACACCGGAATATTCTCCCCCGTCCCCTAGCGTCACAAAAATTCTAGGCTACACACCTTCAACTAGTTTTGAGGGTATTTTTGCGGGGAAATGTATGTGTGCTATGAGCAAACGGTTCCTGATTGGAAACTTAAAGCAGGAGTAATAATAAATGATAAGCATATGTATTTAAATCTTTTATTTCTGAACACGTTAGCATTGATGAGTTACACAAGTAAGAAGAACGCTTTGAATAGGGAATAATAATTTGCGCAATATTTACATAGATTACTTACCATCTGCCAGAACTGTTTCTAGAAAGTCTTTTTCTTTAATCTTGTAAAAAATTTCACAAGCTAATCCGTTAACTGTAGATTCCTTTATCAAACCCCTATCTCATTCCATTCGTTGTTCATCAAAGATAGTACTCTACAGGTGTCAAATCCCGCGTAAGCAGAAAATATACTCCACAATCTTTAATGAATGGGAGCTGCAATGTGATTATCCTTGAAGTGACCAAACAGCCTGGTCCATTTTACCTCATTTAAAATATAATAACATCTTCTTGCTTCCCAATTTGACTATGAATGCTCCTAAGAAAACACAAATTCCCGCACGACTACTACTGGCGATAATACGATGACACTATAATTTATTAGTACACCATCACTTTTCTGTGGTTTTCAGTTTTTATTCAGAAAAGAAATAATAGACAAATTATTCTAAATAATTTTCCCAATTAACTATTTTTACACATTTTTGGTCATCTATAAAAAAATTTCTAGAAGATTTTTACAAAGAATTTATCTAACCTCTTTTCTTTTTGAAACAAAAATTAAAATTCAAAAAATAAATAAAAATAGCAATTTCCGATTTATCTTAAAATGGGAAGTTATCAACACGTGGGTATGTATCGAAGGCAGAAACGCCAAACATTTATCTTCATTTATTCAGTAATTAAGAGACACATCTTTATCTAATTTAACATGTTTAGAATGAGAGACATTCATCATTCATTTCTTTAATTAAATGTTATTTTCTTACTCATTTTCGGGCTTTTGTTTCACATCGTTACTACCATTTTGCTCCAAAATTTTTCTTAGGTTAATACTACATATTAGGGCTGAAAAAGTTCTTTTTTTACTATGCTATCGAGGTATTGTTGAATGTAGAAATAAAGGAGTTAAATAGATTTTTTTATAATTCTTTAACTCCAGTGTGATGTATTGGTAGTTCTTTCTCTTCCAATTTAAGCTCATCAGTTACATATTTTAATTTCGCCTAATACAACAAATACACCTCTGTTTGTACAGTTCACATTCTTAATTAAACACTATACGTTTGCGAACAGTGGAAGGCATTTTACAGAGATTACTTTGATTAATTAGAAGTTTTATCACCAAAAACAATACTGAGTGTCTTAAAAACTCATTGATTCTTAATAGTAAATGTATGACTAAATTGTTTTTTTAAACTTACTTTAATAAAAGAACCTCCATAAATTCTTTGACTGTAACATATGATATTTAATAGGGTTGCAATGATTTTGGATATAAACTGAATATAAAGAAACACTTTGTTGACTAATGTGTAATATATAGGTCTTTTAAGAGATGAGAAAAAGGGGCAATGAATAAGCAATAATTATACGTATTTTACTAGAAATACTTCTCAATAATGCCATTTTTTCGTCAAATCCATTAAATACCGTGTTTTAAGAAATGGTTATCATCAAGATTTTCGAAAGAACCGTGCATTCCGAAAATGGCGATGTACTTGTTTTCCCTCGGAAATTGTGCATAATAGAAAGGAATTTAAGTCTATTATCCACAATTTTAAGAATTAAAAATAATTAAGGCGTGATTAAGAAAAAGGGATTTAAAGTAACAGGATGTAATTTTTAAAACATTCTGCTATTTCAGCCTCAACAATTAATTTTAAATAAAATATTCGGGGGAAAAAATAAAGAAAAATAGCAGAATTTTGAGATTCATTGGAAAGGAAGTTTCTAATTTGAAAACCTTCTTCTGAAAATTAGAATTAGGAAAAATATAAAGAGTTATAATTTTAAATACATTTTTGAAAATCTATCATATATTCTCAAGTACGAGTTTGGCTTGCTACGATCCATCATTTATCACCGTATTTGGCGATATGTTTGATGAAAATTCTGAGTAGACCATACAAAACGGAGCCTCAGTAAATATTTTAACCAATCTATTCAAATTATACCTTCCTGGAAAAAATTGTCTTATTGCTGAACACGTTGTAGTCTGATGCTATATATTCGTAAGAACTAACTCATTCCTGATTGTTGCTGTGTAAAAAAGCACAATAGGTCTCGGGTATCCCATTCCTGATAATGTACTGGTTGGGGTACAGAATCAGAAGTGATTCGGGTATGAGATCATAAGTTTCACTGTACTTGGAGTAGCCAATGAGCAATACAACAGTACAGATCATCACGCTAAATCAAGAAAATAGAATTTTCCTACTCAAATATGGGATTGTTTTATGACTGAAGTTCTCTACGACTGTGAACCCACCTGTTGGTAGGTAGGTGTCCACAGTGGACGCTTAATTTTCGAGCTCTTATGGCCAATTAATATAGTTCTTGAGTCAAACATTTTATAAAATAGAAAATAAGTACAAAATCTGAAATATATTGCTTTAATAAGCTTCTCTCTTCATTAATAAAGCTTTGTAAGGAAGAAAAATCACTATGCACCATTAAAGAAGCATATACAAAATAAAATGTAAGCCATTTCTTAAACTTTACATCATTTCAATTAAATTTGATAAAGTTTTAATTTGAAATCAATTACTCTTTTCTCTCTTTCAAAATTAATTTTTAAAAGCATACTTTCCGTTTTTTTAATGTAAGAAAAGCCTTCATTATCGCTTTTCATAAAAATATATGCACTAGTTGCTCCTGGGCGGAGTGGGTGAAGTACGTCGGGAGAGTAATCTCCTGGTAGGGTCACCCAAGGCGTGCAGGCCACTCCACTATGTCCAGCTAAAGCCTGGGGCAACGGAGCAAAGTCAGACTTCTACCCTTGGGTTCTGCCTTGGGTGCTCCAGGTACTCTGTACCAACAAAAGCTGCTCTTACACCCCACTTTTCATGAATCTTGGGTGCATTGGGTGTGAAAGAGGGGACATGGATTTGAGACCGGAGGTGGTGCTTGAGAGACTGACTATTTTCGGGTTCGTGGGGCTGGTGTGATGGTACTGTCACGCCAGTCGGGGATAAACAACAACATAAAATGTATCTTATTATGTATTCATCTACTTGTTTTGTATGCAGTCACAGAATTACATCATTTTCTTGTTTGGTATTTGAAGGTTCGTTTTCCTTTTTTTTCATTCATTATGTTCTATAAACCATCTAATACTTTTTATGTCAGAATTACATTTGAATCCATATTCAGAAAATCCTGAAAGAAAATTTGGGGTTACACACATACAAACATAGTAGTATAGGGTGTACCTTAAGTTTAATGGGCTTAAAATACTCATACATCACCAAGAGCCTCGTCATTTTGAACTACGGTCTTGTGACAGGGTCACACCCGAAATGGCACCCTCCTCTCCACAACCACGCCACACCAGGCGAAGGACCTTGGACATCATGGATTAGTGTTTAAGCGTCCCCAACCCACAGACCTCCATCAACCCAGTGCCGAATGTGGTCACCCTTCCAGTCACTGCCCGGGCAAACAATGCTTCACTTTCCTGATCTTAACGAGAAGTGGCCTGAGGCTACTGAACCACCGGAGCAATTTCGGTTAGCAGCGGTTTCTTTGTGGAATGCCATGAATCGATACCAAGTCGTGGTCACTCTTTGCAAATCACGATATTTACACCTGAAGCTGTTGATAATACTCCGACACTAGCCAAATGAGGTGATATAAATTCCACGTAAATTACTTTAAAAAAAAAAACCCAGAATTTTAGCACTAGCACAGTTAATTATCCTTAATTCAAAGAATGTATGATTTTCGAATAAAAAAGTCGATTCAAACTTCGTAAAAATAATAAAAAAGGAAACAAAATCAGCTCGTGATAAAGAGATATTTTTTTAAAATATGGATTTATAACTGGCGAAGAAACATCATTGGGTATATGGGTTCATGTTAGGAATCAGCCAATTATTCATAAAATCGTGAGTGTACATAAATTAGAAGTTCCTAAAAACGAGCATCTATACACTGAAGAAAGACTCGCCGAGAAAAAGCAAGTGCTCACTTGTTGTTGAGGGAATGTCTCCATTCTTTTGCAAATAGTGCTGCAGTAACATGTTAATGATCCAGAAAACATAACCCTGCATGCATGCAAACTCACTTATAGGATTGGTTAGATAATATTCTGCGTTTGTGTCGAACTCTAGTACACGTCAACCTCATAGTTGCAATAAATTGATGGTCAGGATAAGGTTTCTTATTTATAGTTAGTGTTAAATACCGATCATCTCGTGCAGTTGCACGCGTACGATTTTGCCCTAGTATTTGACAAAATTTGCAATTTTCTAAATCCCGAAGTTATAGATTTTAAGAAACGCTTAATGCTTCTGAAACGGATTGCGTTGGAACAGCCTATAAATGACTCTCCATCCTCCAACAAAGGGATTTACCTCTGACAAATGCTTCTGAAGCAACGTATTCTCTGTAACAAAAGCTCTTTGGTGTTGCAGTTTAATTCTCCAAAAATAATGCAACATGTTGAGATTTCCACCTTATTTCAATTATGTAATTTTCTACGTCAAACGCAAAATTTATGTAATTATAACTTTTTGAACAAACCACTTCATCTTCATTTTTGTTTAAAAAAACGTAATAATATATATATATATATATATATATATATATATATATATACAAGCTGACCAAGCCATGCGTTGCAGTGGCTGAGTAATTATAATACATTGAATCAATTTTTTTACTAACTCCTTGGTACAATCAAATAAATATTTTCTAAAAAAATTTAAAAT